>JAOTQR010064266.1:27566-47484 GCA_025774065.1 Solanum ossicruentum | reverse complement strand
TTATTAAGTCGAGTTCATGTCTCTGTGTTGATATACTTCCAAAGTCTATGAGTATTTTGGTATAGATGTCTTTAATTATAGTCATGCCTAATGATGATGTTACAGGTAGTCTTTCAATTCTAAATCTGAGTTGTGGTTGATTTGAAGTATGAGTATTCGAGTATCGGAGTATTTGAGTTCCTTCTTGATAAATCTCCTAGACGCTCATCATTCAAGGACGAATGATCGAAAGGGCGAGATATTGTGCAACCCCACAACTCTATCATCACATGTACCTATTTTCAATTCTCACTCTTATATGCGGGAAGTGTATTAGAGTCATAAGAGACCTCTAGTACTTAGTCTAGTCAAAAAACTTCATATAAATTGAGTTTCTGGTGTTGAATTATGCAAGGGTCAGATTTAAATGATCATAACACTTAGAACCCAAAATATTAGGTGCCCTATAACCTACCAAATAAAATCCCTTTGAATTAGCTTTCTAGTGCAACAAATTTTACCTAAGTTGGAATTCAGAGTCAAAAGTTATGGTCATTTTACTAGAGACGACCAGTTGCAAAGTTGTACTACAAAACCACTTTATGGGCCTTAAATTAAAGTATGGCCCATCTGCTAATTCATGGAACTAAGTCCTGACACTTCAATATTTTGTTCTAGACTTTACGATTCCATTTACGGGTCGTAGAACCTTCTATAGGCCCTAAAATGGGCTCCTAAAGGTGAATAAGAGACCCCAAAATTTGGCTAAAACTTCAAGAAATAGTCCCTACGGGCCATCGAACTTTCTACAGGCCGTAAATGGGCCCGTAATTGACTTTTGAAAAGTTTTTAAATAAGGTTATTTTGGTTTTTTTCCACCTTTCATAAGCCTAGTATTGATGTTTTTACACCTAAATAAAGCCCTAAACATGTCAGATTAATCATTTTATGCTAAAACACTCTCTCAAACATTGAAGCAATGTTTCAAGAGAGTAAATGGCTAGAGTTTGAATACAAACTTTAGAATTCTTCCAACATACTTCAAGGTTCAAAACTTTTAGGCATATAAGGCTAACAAAAACATGGATTTTGTTCTTCTATGTACCCTATAACCTGGATTTATGGTGATGTGAGTAAATTAAGTCCCCCATGAATGGCTTCTTGAATGTTTTTCATAAAATTTAATGTAAATCCATATAATTTTGCATTCATTACTCATTTTATTAATTAATTGCTTGAATGAGACTATTTTTCCATACTACATGAACCCTAGCATGATTTCCTATTATTTTCATATATTTTACTTATATGACCATGCATTAGCATAATTTCAGCCCAAAGAGTCCATGGAATCCCTAAATGCTTTAGTTATCCATTTGTTCTCCTAAATGTCATGAGTTAGAATGATGATGACTGATTCCTTATGAGTCATGAGCTGAACCTTAAAATGATGTAACCAAAGGTTTGATAGTTGATGTGATAAGTTGAGATGATATATGTCCCATGAGACTAGATGAATAAGTTAACCAAATGGTCGATGTCTTATGAGCATATTGAGTCTTTGGAGGAGTATTGAACACCGAACTGAGTACAAGTGTGTCCAACTCAAACTTAATAACTACGTCACTGGCGTAGGAGAGGATTGAACCGTAAAATTGGATGTTTCCTATTGTACTAAATGAGAACTCGATATTACTAATTTTGGAAATATTGATGGGATGCCCTATACCTGCAGTAGGGTATTAGATGGATGTGGAAACCACATCACTTTGTTGTATCATTACTGGCTCAGAGGTGATGGTTGTCAGTTAGAGAAACTCCCAAATTGGCCTTAATAGTACTCTAAGTTGGTGAGACAAAGATGATAGATGAGTAGACATTGTCTAAACTTCATTCTTACTTTAGACTCTTGACATGATGATTGAGTGTCCTATTTCTTGAGTTGAGCTATTTGAATTTATGTTATTCTTCCTCTACATGTTTCTTTCTGCCATTTTACATGCTCATACATGCCACGTACAGATGTCTATTTGGGCTAGTAACTTTTCATGATGTAGAGACAAATACTAGTGGTCATTAGTAGGCGCACCATTGAGGACCTATCTATTTCCAATTGATTAGTGAGCCCTCCCATAATCTCAGAGGACATTATGTTTCTTTCTATCATTAAGTTTAGACTTATTTAATTCTATTTATAGGTAGCCATAAGCCTATCATTGGCACCATTATTCAGATGTTTTAGAGTTTTCATAGACTAGACTGTTGAGCTGTAATTGGATGTTATGTTGGCTAGTTTTCATTCAAACTAGTCTTCCTTAGTTTATGGATGAGATGCTTGGTCTTTGGCTATTTCTTTTCATTTTATCATCACTATTCAACTAAGCATCCTTATTCATTGATGTATTACACTACTAGAATGTGAATGAATGAATGTGATGAGGCTGAGTGGTTCACTTTGGGACTAGCAATAGTCTTTGAGTACCCACCACACTAAGGATACCCTTTCGGGGCATGATAGGTGTAGGGAAACATCGGGACGCCATGTTTAGCTCTCATGGTTTATGTCGATTAAAGGGTACTTTCACATATGTTCATGTTCTCCTCATGTTCCAAGGGTGTCCTTTCATGATGATTTATGATGGTTCCTTCATATTATGTTCAAAGATGTTTTAAAGATCCTATAATTCATTGTTTCACAAGTTCAAATTATAATTCTCCTAAAGGTATACGGCTATGTCTACAAGTGTGTAAGGTGGTCTCCATTATGATCATTAATATTTTTTCGATAAAAAAATAGTTCTTTATGTAAATGATGTATTGTTCACCCAAGGATATTAATATTTTAATAAATTACAATACATTTTTTCTCAATTATTTAAGTTTTTGTGACTCATCATGCATTAATGTAAGGGTTAGTTCTTCATTCCTGATGTGCATTATTTCATGTTCTATGATGAGAGTAAAATGTCTTAATGATCACCCGTATGTATGTTCCAATTTTATATGATATTCTTATTCACAACTATGTTCATCTATGCATCCTACTATGTTCTTTCTAATGTTGTCTTTTTATTTTTAAATGATATTGGCTTGATTATGACTTACTAATTCCCTTGTAAATGTATGATTGTTAACATAAGACATAACATGAATCATTTCATCATTTTTTTCCATAACATGCATTGCATACCTATATACTAGTATATTTAAAGTACTAACGCATACTTCTATGCCTATATGATTTAACCATGTAGGGACAACCACTCCTCAATATCCTTTATGTGGCTAGATTTTGGATCATTGAAGATGAGAGTTGGTGAGTCCTATTGTTCTGGGATAATAACGTAGTTTTACTTCTACATTGGTGTATAAGACATTCTAGTTTTCAGTTGTATATTTCCTTCCTTATGTATGTATTTGAGGGTGATCTTGAACATGTCTTAGCCCCCGCCAAGTTTATGTTAGAGGTATTCTTTAACAAATGTTATGATGGTATCCAGTTCTTATATTCCTTTTCTGATTATTAAATTGTGTCACTTAGTCCCGTTTCCCCTAGTTTTCTCTTTTATCTTATTGTTTTATGCCTATGAATGCTTATGATATGTAAGATGGCTTGGGGGAGGTACCTTTGAGTATCTTATTTTTGGTATGATGACTAGGCCCCTAGGTTAGGTAGTTTCAAACTTGCTATTAGAGCACAATGTTTTGAATTGGTCCTCAGAGTCCAACATACCATGTTAAATAGAGTCTTATTCATGGATGTGAAGCATGCCACATCTATGAGTAGGAGGCAATAAAACATTTAGGAATTGTCTCACTTCTTTCATGATCATTGTCGTGCTTTAGAGTTGTCCTTCTAAGAGATTGTTTTTTTCGCTTTTAGATATTTTCTCCAAGAAGGATGCCTAAAGCCCCTGCAGGTAAAGAAGTAACTCATGCAAAATTTTAGACTGCTCACACTATGTTGGCACAAACTGTGACTAACCAAACTAAGGATTCTATCTTCCAAATGCTCCCACTCCGGCCTCGAGGGTAAGGGACTTTGTTAGAATTAACCTTCCTAAATCCCATGGATCAGAAGTGGATGAGGATTCCCAAGGGTTCATGGATAAAGTGCGTAAGGTGTTAGCCGTTATGGGAGTAATTTTGGAGGAGACGATGGAGATAGCGGCTTTCCAATTAAGAGATGTGGCCCAAGTATGGGACACTTAATGGAAAAGTGAGAGGAATGAAGATCGGGGATCGATATCTTAGGGAGAATTCAAAGATGCATTCCTTGATCATGTTGAATCCCTTGGAGTTGAGGGAAATTAAGATGCAAGAATTCATCAACCTTAAGGAAGGTTGCATCAATGTGAGGGAGTATTCACTCAAGTTCACCCAACTCTCAAAATATTACCTATCATTTTTTGCCGACCCCTATTCTAAAATGAGTAAATTCATGTCGGGGTTATCAAATTTGCTTGATCAAGAATGCTGGATTGCTATGCTAGTAAAGAAGATGGATATTTCAACACCTTTGACTTATATAGAACAAATTAAGAAGGAAAATATGAGGAAGAGTGCAGGGGAGTGAAAGAGGGTCCATTTTGATGAGGGTGGACCATCATCTACTAAGACCATAGAGCCTAGGAGCAAGAGAAAGAGAGAAACTCCTATCCTACTTGTGACAAGTTTGGTAGAATGCATTTAGGGGAGTGATTGATAGGACAAGATGGTTGCTTTGAGTGTGGCGAGTAGGGACACAAGTGAAGGGATTCCCGGATGGTCGCTAGAAAGGGAAGATGAAGAGCTCGAAATGCTTTACCCAGTAAGTATGTGTTCTTTCCAAATATGGTAATGATTGATGCTAGATTGTTTCATGATTATGATGCAGTTGTTGTTGTTTTGGTTCAAGTGGTTGCATTAAGGAATTGGTAAGGAGGAAGTTTTCATGTCCCTCCATATGCATTATTATGATACCTATGGCTTGATGATTTTCGTACATGCATATTCATGAAGTTGGTTCTTAAATAGAATCTTATGAGCAATCATGAAAATATGTTATGTGTGCATTTAAAATAATGTTGAAGTTAATGATTGAAGACTTTGCATGAAAATGATGTTTCATTTGCATGTTGCATTTCCCTCTTCTCGTGCTAGCTTTATCAACATTAAGGGATAAATGTTCCCAATGGGGTATATTGTAGTGAACCCAATTTGAAAGCCTAAGAGTGCAGGAGAATTGGCTCGAAAAATGAACTGGGGTCACCATACGACGGTGAGATACAACCTGTAAGAGTAGTTACAGATTGTAAGTGGATTCTTATGTGGAGGGCGTTGACTTGAAAGATATTGGATTTTTCAAGAAAGTGAGTCATGTGTTAATATACTGCCCATGAAAAGGGATATCACCCATAAGTAGTTTAAGTAGAATGAAGCAAACAAAATAAGAAAATTTGGCTAAGTGTTAAAGGACCCTATGATTCCAACCACAACACATTAGTATTTATAAGACTCATAATACGGTTTGTGATTTTGGGGCCAAAAATGATGGTTTCTGGATCCTTTCTTACGAACCATAGTATGGGTCGTGCTTCTTTGTACAACCCTTACATTGACTCTTGTAGTTTCCATTGTCATATTCATTAAGGGTATTTCTTATTCCCTTAAAACCATAACAACCTTATCTAGCCCTTCTATCATCCTTATGCAATTCCAAGCCCCTCTCCCAGCAAGTCATGTTCAAATGATTCCATCTGACTAAGTTCTAGTATGAGTTCGTATATGCATCAAATTCAAATCATCAATGAATTAGATGTTGAGCAACTTGCCAAATGAAAGCTCTTTGAATTATATTTTCAACGTAACTGATTTCACTTCATTTGAAATTTCGACCAAAACATTATGCTCATTTTATTGAAGCATGGTTTGGGCTGCCATTTCATATGACCTACTCTACGACTTGAATGATTTACGACCCATAAACGACCTTTCATGGAAACTATCTAGCTAGTTTTAGAAAGGATATTTTAGCACTTTCCTCATCCTAAGCCCAATGCTACATCGTTTAACTTCCCACATGCCCTGTATCAATCTAAATCTCCAGCAAATGACCCTATTCATAAACCATTCTTCAAAACCTAATTCTCAAAAATTCTCTCAAGTCCCCTAAGGTCCTCTATAGAATACAAGGCTAGGGTTTCAAATTACTTCACCAAAGTTAGTGATTTCTTCTGTAAATCGTCAGCTAAAGTATGTGGGTTTTATTTCTGAAGCCCTTTCCTTCAAAAATCTTAAGTTCCTATTCTATTTTGGGTTTAAGGTTTATGCATGTTGTGAACTTTTGGGTAGTTGGTTTAATCATACAATTTGTGATGCAACCTTAGTTATATGAAGTATATGAGTATTTTGTTCTGAACTATGATGCATATTGGGTTAAAACTCATGACCTTTTAGTTAAGGTTTAACAAGGACCATGTCGTGTTGATTTGAGTGATTCCAAATGCTTATATTACAAATTTATTGATATTTGTCAGCTTTTATTATTATGACAATGATGTTTAATTCCATGAGAAGGATGTTATGTCTTGAATTTCTATATCATGAAAGCTAGGAAAATTGGAGATATGAAGATGACGATATAGGTTCCTTTAATTATCCTTTAATTTGGTGAATCGTACTACCCTCATACATGGATAACTAGTAATTTTCATGATTCTGCAGCTATTTCAGATTCTTCCCTACTTATGGAATTTTGGGTTATGAAGTTGGTGGAGGGTTGCTTGATTTCACTTAAATTCATTCTTTATGTATTATTATAACATATGAATAAAGCCTAAATCACATTAATTTCATGAATTGGTGTATTCACTTATGTATCTTTTTGATTTCAAGTAATGGGTTTGTAAAATAGTTTACGAGTTGCTTTAAGTATGGGTTAGTTGTCATGGATACATATGACTATGCATATTTTCTTCACGTTTCATGCTCCTAAAGCTAATTTATACGTATTAGTGCATTGCATAAGGAGATGTCCATTGACATGACATGCTCTTGGAATGATATTGAAGTCATATGAAACTTATGTATTATTGGAAGTCTTCTTTATGATGTTATGATTTGCAAGTTTATACATGTCATGAACATACTATTGTTTATATGTTATTTGGGACAAAACTCATTGGAGTCAAGAATGAATGAATAAATGAAATATGAGTTCCCACCTAGTTCTAATCATGACACTATGATGACCCAGTAGTAGACGGATATGAAATGATGACCTGTTAGTAGAGGTATATGAAATGATGACCCATTAGTACAAGATGATGTCACCCAAGCTACACCTCTTTTTTTAGGATAAAGCAGTTGTTGTCAAGATATATAACCTAACCAAGGTTAAGGTTGAACCACATCGAGAATATGGAAGATTGAGAAACATTTAATGCAAATCGGGTTGATTAACCAAGTTATCTTCCTCAAGGGGGGTTATGTAGAAACTATGAAAACAAATCCTAAACTAAGACAAGTGGTAAACCACTATGAAGAGTAACTAGGGTATTGTGTTCCCCATGATTCCCTAACTCTGTATTACCAGGTAATTAAAAAAAAATTCTAGAATGTAGCGTGCATAACGGTAAGTTCACCAAACTCTTTGTTCTAGGAGAGAGGTGAATTTCATTACGTAATTAGGTACACCCCTGCAGCATGACATTACTAAGCCTGTTCAAGCTCAACCTCCCCTTGGCCTAGTTCAATTGATTAGACAAGAAACATCAATTGAATCTTGCTAATTAATCTCATCTCCTATTCATTACAACCTTGATCCAATCAGTAACACTAGGCGAGTTCTAACATTGGCTAGCATTGAAAGCATTGAATACATGCACACTTTTCAAGAATTACTAATTATCCGATTTTACCTTGTTAGTTCTTTAGGGTTCCCACAATCGTAGTTATGGATTTAGCTCCTCATGATTAATCAAAATGCAAGATTTATGACATTTCAATGACTTAATTGAGCACTTACACAAGAGAATTAAGCATAAGAAATCTGAACTATTCAATAAGAATCACAAGATTGAAATCGAAAGATGAAACAAAGTTTTATAACTGTTTCTCTCAAGCTCTCTATTGTTCTATCATGTCCCTCTACCGTCCCTTATGAAATATAACCTGGAAAACCTATTTATAGTGTTTAAAATAGAAAATCAAAATGGATTAGGAAAACTAGGTCGATAGACTCTACGGCATATTCTATGGGTCGTATAATATTTTATGGCCCGTAGTCAAGCTTTTGTGGATTGCTTCTTCAAATATGGGGATGATATTTATGACACCCCTATATGGCCCATATAAAGTTCTTTGGCTCATAAGGGGTTTCGTCTGATGAATTTTCAGTAGCTTTCCACTTTCTGATCCGCAGGGCATAACTCCAGTCTACGGCTAATTTGTATGTTCAGAGACAACATCACAAAATCACCCATCACTGGAATTGTACACGAAACCATCGTCACATGTCGTAAAATTGTCTACAGCCCATAAAGTGTCTCATGGAACCTCTGTTGTAGCATGTTCTGTACACTTTGCCCAAAAATAGTCCCAAACCTATAATCTTAAAAAACAAACATAAAAATACATCAAATCTACAAATATCATATTGAGAACACACAAAATTACAAGTTTTAGGCATCAAAAGCATTATACTTTCACGGCTGATCAACACCATCAACTTAAAATTGTTGCTTGTCCTCAAGCGACGGACTCAATCTACATAAGCAAAATAGTAACACATAGACTTTAATCTAATAGAATACATCACATGAAACTCAAACACCAACATCCACACCACTTAAAGAATACATTAGATAGCTATCCAGCAAACCTACATTGATCAATCCATGTGACAGTGCAACTATGAAAAGTAAGGCAATAACCAACAAGCGACAATCACTATGTTAGTCTAATGTAGTGCCCTCATAGAAAGATGTCCCATATCTCATTCACAATGACATTTTCATGTATAATCTTGGGACTATGTAAAATAAATGTATTCTTACAAAAGACATTCAAATACCATGCTCAATACCATATGCTTGCCCCTATACTCATGACTATGACTTTTGACTACTTGGGATAGGATAAGTTTTTGACTTTACTCGCTTGTAATGTAGGCTTAGGGGGTTTTGGAAGGACGTTTTGGGAACATAGTGACTAAAGCCCCTCCTTGACATTGCATTTTTCTACATTTTTGCCCTACCAACACTTTTATTTTTCACCCGATTCTCCGTTTCTCCTATTTCAAGCTTTTTTTGGGTGCTTTATTCTCATTTATCAACTTTTTGCCTTATAATATCACATCATTTTCTTTTTCATTCATTTCTTAGGCACCACTCATTCTTCTTGCACCATGGATATATTTTTATCTCATTTTCCATGTATCACTATTTTTCTCCTCATTTTGTGTTTATCCTTACACCAACAACCCTCAACATAGGCTTTTGGCTTGAATCAAGCTGCACAATATCCATCCTAGGAACCAGGGACACTTTCGACAACCACCCTCAACTTAGTCTTTTTGCCTCAGTCAAGGTGTACAATGCTCAATGAAGGATGGGCCATTTTCAAGATTTTATATTTAATAAGGCTAGGTAACTAAGGTTTTTACAAAGAAAAGATTCATGTAAGGCTCAAACATTAGGATCAAGGGATATTTCACATATTTGGTTGGTCATTTAAGCTAAGTGAGCTATTATGAACAATGACCTAAGATCCTTTCATAACAAATTAATTTGCAGTCTAAGCCAGAGTAATGGCAAATGTTATGACTTGAAACACAATACATGTATTTAGAAAAGCAAGCTCACACTCACATGGCAATGATTTCACTATCAATAAAGACATGTAGATCATGCTTTTAATCTCAATTTTATCCTCAGTTATTAGAACAAGCACTGTTGACACAATTAAAAATGCATAGCTATAATCTAAAATAACTAACCAAAAATTTGGTGAGCATCATTTTTTATGCAAAAGCAGAAAGGCACATATATGTCATAGATATTAGTACTATATCCTGCCAATACTACCTACATATACTAATCATGCCTATTCAACAGAAATTAAATATCCCTGGGAAGATTGAACAAAGGCAAGAAAATCATTAGGATTTAAATTTTTGGATAATTATAGGCCAAGAATACTCAGACTTCACTGAGGCCTATAACTACCCACATCCTTTTGAAAAAAAAGGTTCATTGTCCTCAATGCACACCAAAATGGAAAATAAAATAAAATATACTTAGGCGCCTAAGCAACAGTCTCTTGTTGAGTATAACCACCCTCAACCGACCTAGTGGCCTTCTCAGTGGTAGAACCATGACCTAAGTGGCCAACACCCCTCACCATCTCAAGCTCTCGAGCCTGCCTGAACTCCTCCTCCTACATTGAATACATCATGACAAGCTCTAGCTTATGCTCCTCTTTCAGCCCTACATGCAACACACTGCATCTGGATCATCGTCAATGCGGGGTCTCTTCCCGTGGGAAGCCTGTGAAGGCTCCTCAGAATCAAAACAATCCACCTCCGGCACGGGAGGCACAGTCTTTGGGAATGTAACTGGTGCGGCCAACGCTTCTGTCATATCAATCCAGAGCTGCTGGATCTTTGTCTATATGGCCATCATATCTTCTGGTCGTGTCTTAGGCTCTATTGGACTTGTAACTCAAAAGTGTCAATGTGAGCATCCACGACTATATGTTGATCCTGAATAGTAGCAATTGTGAATGCTTACATATGTCCCTCGGACACTGTAATCGCCTAGCGGACCCAAGGCTTGATCTGATAAAATAACTGAGTCAACTAGGAATTGGTGTGGCCAGTCATTGTGCCATGGCCTGAATGGAAACTGCTGACACATCAACCATGTCAGCGAGTGTCGTCGGGGTGGGAATGGCCGATAGGGCAAGAGTACTAGAAGTGGGACCCCTCTCCATATCAATCTCAATCTATGGGGGCATCTCCTCCGTAATAGCAGTATTAGTGGTGGAACCTCAGAAGGTTTCTCAGTTGCGAACATCTCAGGCATCTAAGCTGGCTAGTGCTGCCTCACCTAAGTGCCATGGGGTTATCTTAAGTATTGATCAGGATGGCATCCAAAGTGCACTTGACCAAAATCAGTGATCCCATATGATGTAGTCTCTTCACTCCTGACTCTAGACAGAGTTTGTCATTCAAGCAAAGAAAGGGGATAGAGGTGGACCTCTTCAAGGCTACCTTGTTAATTTGATCTGAGATGAGGCTGCCCCTATCAATATCATATCCATCCAAGATTCTAAGAACAAGAACAACACGGTCCGGCATCAAGGTGCTATCTGCATGAAATAATACAAATAGTACCCGAAAATGTGCCTTAGTAGTGCCTAGATTCGTAATTTCCATATTCCTCAAAATACATGCGTGATATCAAAATTTTGACTTCATATTTTTTATCAGGGGGAAACATTAAGAGGGTAATGGGTCTAATCCTAATTTTATAGCAACCATATCAAAATTTGAAATTCCAAAGTTGAAAAATTCCAGTGAAGAATCGTGCCACACTGTTATTTTTGCCCAGTTATTTTATCTCGATCCAAGGCTTTTGTGTCTTGGGCCTAAGTCTTCCCATACATGAAAAAATCTATACTTAACAATATTTCACCTTCATATCATATAATACATTCCCCAATACTCTTTCAAACACTTGGACAAATATTTCATTCAAAATTCAAATGCGAAATCTCATTCTGGATCTAAGAATTACACTCAATCCTTAAGTCTCTATTTCCAATCTTCATCAAGTAATTCTCCAAAGTAAAGGCATCTGGGTTTTAATCATTGGATCCTTTATTCCATGGTATCCAAACTTACTTTTTACATAAAATGCATGTTTCTAAGTTGATTTACTTATGGGTCTAACTCATTATGAATTTGAATATGAACTCTGTTGGGGTTTCATAAAAGTGTGACTGTTTAAGCTTGTTTTAAGCTATGAATCTTTGATTTATCTTGAGATTTGATGAAGGGTTTTGATGTATATTGCATGAGGGAATTATAGAGTATTGGTCGGTGGTTTTACATTGATTTTTATTACATGATTTTGTAGAAGCATTGCACACCCAGCAAGTGTTTGATAAAATGTCTTTTTAAGGATTCTTAAAGTTTTGATGATCTATTGGTTGATTTATGATTGAAAGGACTGATTTTGGTATTTCTAAAGATATGTTTAAGTCATAAAAATGTTGATGATGTTGTAGGGCTAGATCAAGCCCCTTTTCTCAAAGATTATACCTTTTGTGAGCCTTTGATGCTGATGTTAAAGAAAGGGCAATATGGTGATGACCAATTCTTATGTTTGAAGTTAGAATCACCATTTGAGATTAATGATGTTATGAGATACTCGTTTCATGTCTCTATGTTCATGTGCAAGTTATTAAAGAATGATTATCTTATGCATTCCTTGGGATTAGACAGTAGCGAGTGGAGTAGACGCGATTACCCATGTGCTAGACTACGTACCACCGTAGGTGTAGGGATTAGTGGCGATTACCTAAATCTCTAAGAGGAGAGAACCTTAAATATAAAGGCTTGAAGCAAGTACTTGAGTCCAAGATTGATGAGATTACCCGAGTCAAAGAACTAGAGGCTAGTACTTGGTTCACATAAGGCGTAGCAGATATACGTAGGTATTATGAGGTTTACCTTGGTAGGTAACTTCCCTCTTTCTTTCATTGTAAGGTAGACATTGGGACTCCTTGGACTAGCTCACATGGTTTATATTGGTTGAGGTTTCTTCCTATATTTATATATTATAGTCTACCTACGATGAATGATTTGCAATGCATGATTTACATAAGTATTGATCATATAAGCTATATTATTTTATTATGTTATCTATTGATTAACATCATGCGTTTTGACTATGCTGGCAATCTCTTGTTGTATTGCATCCTACATACTTAGTGCATCCAAACGTACTAATGCATACTCTATGCCTATATGATGTTACGATGTAGGAACCTGAGCTCCTATTGATTCTCCTTCATATGGCTAGACGAATTGTTCAAGTTAGCTTTTGGTGAGTCCCTTGTCCAGGGATAATATCTACCTTCTTTCGTGCTTATGAGTAGACTACATCTTATATATTTGGTAATACCTATTCTCATAACTATAAGGGTCAGCCTGGTTGCTTGTCTTGGCCACCGGCTATGTTCTATGTCTAGAGGTGTTGTTGGACAAGTTATGTATTATGATTGAGTTTTGACTCATCTATGTCTTTTAAGTATTAACTCTCTCCCTTAGTCCTAATTTCCCTTGTTTTTGTTTTCTTTTGTTGTTTACTCTTGCTTCTGTGACCAAGGATGTGCATATGATATGCTAAGAAGCTTGTTTGAGGTTCCTTCTGTCATGACCCAAGTCTAGGGCCTAGACGTGACCGGCAAATTGCGAACCCAAAACAAGCCTCATAGAATATCATTACACATCTTTGGTCGCAGAAGCAACTAGAATACCGATAAGAGATATACCTAAACAAGGGAGATAGGGACTGAGGGCACTTCATTATAAAAACATGAAGAGTCAATAGAATCATACTCATAACATAGATACATATCATGTCCAACAACACCTCTAGTACATAGATAAGAGCGAGTGCTAAGACAAAACAACCAGGGTCACCCTCATAGTAAATACATAAGTCAAAGAGAAAATCTTAATACATGTCAAGAGACCATCAGTAACGTCCCCGGAATGGAGGACTCCCCAACAAGGTTAATAGAATCATACAAGCCATGTGGAGGAGGATGACCAAGCGGTACATTGGTTCCTACATGGTGACGTCATGTAGGCATAGAGAATGCGTTAGTATGTTCAAATGCACTAACTATGTAGGGTGTAATGCAACAAATGGTAGGCATCACAGGCCAAATGCATAATAATAAGCAATGAATAGCATACAAAAAATACGAAATGTATGAAAGAAGCTTGAAGGAAAACCATGCTTGTATAGATCATAGTACGAGTGTAAGAAGTGGCCAATTTAGTGCAAGCCAAGGCCTACCACCCCCTTGGATAGGCATATTACGTACCAGCCCCTTCATGAAGTTGATGGAGTACAAACTCCCCACCGAGGTTGACGGAGTACTAACCCTCCATCAAAGTTGACAGAGTACAAACCTCCCATCAAAGTTGATGGGTACCAACCCCCGACAAGGTTACCCGAGCCTACAACCCCTGAGCTAGGAGACCAAGCTACCAATCCCTCAATAGCTTACCCGAGCCTACAACACCCCGAGCTAGGTTTCGTCATCCCCAACACTATATCGAGATAGCATCATATATAGATACACACACACACACACACACACACACACACACATACACACACACTCCTTTCATCATCATACACATACATTCCTTTTAATAATCATTCTATCATCATTTCATCATCCTCTCATCATCATATAGTCATTCAACTCATAAATCATACATTGGACTTTAAATTCCTCAAAAGTCCATAACTGGACAATTTATCAAATACTTAGAGGGTGTGTAATATGCAATTCAAAAGTTATATCATGCTAGAAAAATCAGTGTAAAACCATCAATAGATATTTAGTAACACCCTCAAACAATATACATCAAGACCCTTTATAAATTCTCATAATAGACACTGGATTCATAGCTCCAAACATAGTAAAACAGTCATAATTTCATAAACCCCAACATAGTAGATAAGGCCCATGATTAATAGATGAAACCCATGAATAAATAAACTTTAAATCATGTAATTTTGAGTAAAAAGAGCTTGGTATCATGGGTGAAAGGAACCCACGAAAGAAACTCACATACCTTAGCTTTGGAGTTAAAGTTGATGAAGATTGGAGATAAAGACTTGAAGCTTGAGTCCAATCCTTATGAATCTAGAAAGGGTTTTGAGACTTGAGTTTAGTAGTAAAATATTCGGCTATGTATTTGAATGAATATCGGTGAATGTTTAGAATGATATGAGCGTGAAAAGTGACTAAGTATAGTTATATCATCACTTGATAAATTCAAATTGCAAATCGTTTGCCCTTAAATCGGGGTTAGACCAATCTTCCACTCAAAATTACCCCCTAAACAAGAATATGAAGTTGGATTTTTTATATCACACATGGATTTTGAGATGTATAGAAATTATGATTCTAGGCACTTCCGAAGCACATTTTTGGGCACTTTTTTGGTTTATTACAATATCTCCCACTTGGGAACATTCGTCCATGAATGTCAAAAGATGTATATGAGAGACATGAACATGGCAATTTCAGCCTACATAGTAATGCAGCAATGCACTTAAACATTATTTCAAAATCTCATCATAAGTGTTAAATCATTTTGAACTTGAACAACTTAAACATGAACATATGAAATGATATGAGGGATGAACTTAAGAATTAAGATCAAATAACTTAAATCAATACCTTAGGCTTGAGTGGAGTGGAAAAGGTAAGGATGTCACTTTTTCATGTCCGCTTCGGCCTCCCATGTAGCACTTTCAACTTGTTAATTCCTCCAAAGGACCGTAATGAAAACGACCTCTTTATTTCTCTATCTCTTCACTTGGCTATCACAGATCTGAATCGGAACCTCTTCATAGGTCAAATTATCTTGAACAATACCCACAAAATCAAGATGCACAATGGCATTTAAAATTCAGATTATCCACACATCTCCTCAACATGGACCCATGAAACACCGAATGAACCAAATCATTTCCCTAGGCAACTCCAACTCATATGCTACCTTGCCAACCCTTATCATCACCCTATAAGGACCCGCATATCTTAGGCTCAACTTTCCCTTACCAAATTGGACCACATCCTTCATGGGAGATACCTTCAAATAAACCTAATCTCTAACTTGGAATTCAATATCCCTTCTCCTCACATCGGTATAGGACATTTGACGACTTTGAATTTTCTTCAACCTTTCTCTAATCATCCTAACTGTCTCTAGAGCCTCCATCAGTAAATTAGGTCCTAACAAATCTACCTCACCAACCTCAAACAAACCAACCGGTGATCTATAACGTCTCCCATAGAGAGCCTTCAATAGGGCCATACTAATACTAAAATGATAGCTATTGTTGTAGACAAACTCAATCAATGGAAGATGATCATCCCAACTACCTTCAAGCTCCAACACACATGACCTAAGCATATCCTCAAGGCTTTTGATGGTTCTCTCGGCTTGTCCATCCATTTGAGGGTGGAAGGCCATAAAAAGCTTAACCCAGATATCAAGACCCCTTTGAAAGGACCTCCGAAAGTGTGATGTCAGTTGTGCCCCACGATCCGATATGATGGACAAAGGAACCCCATGCAACCTTACCAAGTCATGAATGTACTACCTTGCATAATCTTCAACACCATATATGGTCTTAACCAGTAGAATGTGAGCCGATTTTGTCATCCTGTCAGCCACTACCAAAATGGAATCGAAACCCTTTCTATTCTTGCACAGCCCAACCAAAAAAACAATATTAATCACCTCCCACTTCCAAGTAGGAACCTCAATGTCTTAGGTTAGGGCACCCGGCCTTTGATGTTCGGCTTTGGCATGTTGACAACTATGACAATCAGAAATGAATTTGGCAATGTCCCTTTTCATGCCTCCCCACCACTACACATATCTCAAGTCTTTACACATTTTGGTGGAACCAAGGTTGATAGATTGAAGTGTTATGGTCCTTATCAAGGATCTTTTATATTAAACCATCAACACAGGGTACATACAACCCACCTTGGTACCTAAGGGCACCATCTCCCCCTTGGGAGAAAACATCCACCTTGCCATCTTTCACTAACGCCTTCAATTATAACAAGGAGGGATCAAGATCTTGTTTTGCTATTACCTCATCAACCAAAGAAGACTTAGAACCATTAACAACAACCACACCACTATTACCAACCTAACTCCCAATCTAGCCAATCGGTGCATCTCCCTAGCCATTTCCTTATCATCACTATCCACATGAGCTATACTACCCATAGACAGCCTACTCAAAGCATCTGCCACCACCTTTGCCGTATCGGGATGATAATGCACACTCATATCATAGTTCTTAAGAAGTTCAAACCATTTCCTTTGCCTCAAGATGAGATCTTTTTGAGTGAAAACATATTGTAGGCTCTTATGATCAGTGAACACATCAATATTCACCCCATACAAGTAATGAGCCAAATCTTTAATGCAAACACAGTGGCGGCTAATACAATATCATGTGTAGGGTAGTTCATTTCATGCACTTTGAGTTGTCTAGAAGCATAGGCTATGACCTAACCATTTTGCATCAACACACAACCCAACCCAACCCTGGAAGTATCACAATACACAACAGATCCCTCAAGCCCATTCGGTAGTGATAGTATATACGAGTAGACACAAGCTTATCTTTCAATGTATGGAAGCTCCTTTCACATTCATCGGACCACACAAATTTGGACTTATTTTGAGTTAATTTCATCAGAAGGGAAGCAATAGAGGATAACTCATTCATGAACTTCAGATAATAGCCCGTTAGGACCAAGAAACTTTTCATATCCAATGGAGTCAATGGTCTAGGACAATTTCAAATCATATCGGTCTTCTTCGGATCCACCTTAATACCATCTCTCGAGACCACATGCCCTAGAAAAGGAACCTCCTTCAACAAAAATTTCACGCGTTTCATATTTAGCATATAATTTTTCCTCTCTCAATTATTACAACATAACCCTCAAATGAGCCCTCTACTCCTCCTCACCACGAGAATATTTCAAAATGTCATTGATGAAGACCACATCAAAGCAATAAAGGTAGGGCTTAAGGACCCTATTATTAGATCAATAAAGATGGTCGATACATTGATCAACCCAAAAGACATTACCACAAACTTATAATGCCCATACCTAGTCCGGAAGGCCGTCATCATAATATCACACTCCCTTACTTTCACTTGATGATAGCCGAACCGAAGATTAATTTTACAGAAATGGTTAGCTCATTGCAATTGGTCAAACAAATCATCAATCCTTGGAAGAGGATACCAATTCTTAAAGGTGACCCTATTGAGTTGCCGATAGTCAATACACATCCTAAGGGACCCATCCTACTTTTTCACAAACAACACCGGAGCACCCCAAGGTGATTCACAAGGTCTATTAAATTTCTTCTCAAACAAGTCCCTCAATTGTTCTTTCATTTCCTTCAACTCCGTGGGAGCCATACAATAAGGGGGAATAAAAATGGGTTGGGTACTAGGGAGGAGGTTTATGCCAAAGTCTATTTCCCTTTCGGGAGGAACACAGGGAAGGTCATTCGGGAAGACATCAAGAAAGTCATATACAACCGGAATTGAATCTATGGGAAGGACTTTAGAGTCTATATCCCTAACCCTTACAAGATGGTAAATACACCCCTTAGAGATCAACATACGGGGCCTTAATTCAAGAGAACAATCTACCCTTGACCACTACATCTCGACTTTTCCATTCAAGGACAGGTTCATTTGGAAATTAGAACTTGACCCTACGAGTTATACAATCAATAGAAGCGTAGTATGCATGCAACCAATCCATCACAAGAATAATATCAAAATTAACCATTTCTAACTCAACAAGATCACAAGGCAAGATTTTATGCAAAATGCAAATAGGATAACTTCTATAAACTCTCCTAGCAATAATAGATGCACCAATAGGAGTAGAAACCTCATATGACTCATGCAACAACTCAGGGTCAACATGGAACTTTTGGGAAACAAAGGGGGGGTAACAAAAGAAAGAGTGGCACCCAGATTAATCAATGCATACACATCAAAGTCAAAGATTTTCAACATACCGGTAACAACATCGAAGACTTTATCAACCCCTTTCCTCCCATGCAAAGCATAGAACCGATTGTGCCTTGGGGCACTGTCTTGTTGGCCACCTATCCCTAATGGGACCACATTAGCACCTTCTGGACAAACCTCCTTTCCTTTGTTATGGTTTTGAGAACAATCTATCAGCTTATGTCCCAACTCCTTGCAATCATAACAAGCACTGGTATTCTTCAAACATGGGCCACCATGACCCTTCTCACATTTCTGACACACATCAATAGGAGCCATACCCTAAAATCTTGGGCCCTCGGAAGATCATTTGAAATCCTCTTATCAAATACATTAGTAGGCCTTTTGCCTTGATGGAATCGGCCACTGCTTTGGAAATTACCCTCAAAACGGGCCCTCTTGGATTCATGGCCGCTTCTCTTCCTCAATTTCTCCTCTTCCATTTTCTTGGTGTAGGTCATCAAATGTGATAAGTCCATGTCACTAATCAACATAGCAGACCGACATTCTTCACTAAAAAGTCGAAAACACCCATCACAAATTTGTTCATCCTATATCTTGACTTGGTGACCAAATGCGGAGCATACTTACAGAGTTGGGTAAACTTAAGGGAATACTCCCTTATACTCATAGATCCTTGCCTCAAATTCATAAATTCAACCAACTTAGCTTCCCTAAGTTCAAGGGGGAAGAACCGATTAAGGAAGGCCACCTTAAACTCCTACCAGAGAACCACATAGTTGATTTTCTTTTCCTCCTTACATTGGTTGTACCATATTTGTGGTATCCCTTTGAGTTGGTAGGCTGCCAACTTCGCCTTATCCTCCGGTCTCATACCTATGATGGGAAAAATATTATAGACCTCATAAATAAACTCTTAAGAGTCCTCACTCACCTTTGACCCGTGGAATTTTGGGGATTCATTCTCATGAAGTCTCTCACCGGAGAGAACGGTATACGAGCATGAGGGGCTTGGGCCCCTTGGTTGGCTTGATTAGCCACCACTTGTGCAAGCAAGGTGAGAGTATCCCTAAGCTCTCATTTGGCCGGTTTCTCCTCGAGTGTGCGGG
>JAOTQR010064266.1:0-14977 GCA_025774065.1 Solanum ossicruentum | reverse complement strand
GCTGCATTCTGCAATCGATTCTTTCTTATCGAGCTAAAGGAGGCTAAAATGATGGATTTTATAAACCTTAAGAAAGGTTCCATGAGCATGAGCAAGTATGCCCTCAAGTTCAACCAACTCTCCAAGTATGCCCTATAATTGGTTGCCGAGCCGAGATAAATGATGACTAAATTTATGTTGGGTATCTCCGACTTGGTTAATAAGAAGTGTCATACTACCATGCTAATAGGTGATATGGATTTGTCCCACCTCATGACATATGTCAAACAACTAGAGGGCTAAAAGCTTAGAAAGAGAAGAAGTGTTGAGTCCAACAGGGCTTGTTTTGAAGGTGGATTCCAAAATTCCAAGGGTGGCCAATTTCCTCAAGGCCACAAGATCCAAAGACAAGGGCCATCCAATGCTTCTAATAGAATGTTTGCCAATTTAACCCAAGATTCTAAGGTGGTGATGGTGGGGTGCCTAGCCCTATATGCCGAAGATGTGGTAGGAGCCATAATGGACCATGTTTGAAGAACTCTAATGCTTTCTATGAATGTGGGGAAATGGGTCATAAGATGATTGATTGTCCTCATGCTTAAAACAAAGGTAGAATGGTTGTCCACAAGGCAAAGGTGCAAATGTAGGTCCAAAGGGAAGACGCAGCGAACAATGGGGTGCTCCAAGACAAAATAGATTCTATGCTCTTCAAAGGAGACAAGGGGTAGATGAGGTGCTCGATGTCGTCATCAGTAAGTTAAAGGTTTTTGATTTTGATGTGCATGCTTTGATAGACCCAGGTTCCACTCTTTCTTTTATTACTCTTTTAATTGCCAAAAAGATTTATCTTAGTCTCGAATTACTGTGTGAACCTTTTAAAGTGTCTAACCCGATTGGTGAGTCCATTATTGCTAAAAGAGTCTATAGAGATTGTCCCGTGTTCATTTTGCATAAAATCTTGCCTGTTGATTTTGATGTCATTCTTAGGATAGATTAGTTACATGGATATTATGCTTCTATTGATTGTAGAACCCATATGGTTAAATTTCAATTTCCTAATGAGCCCATCCTTGAGTGGGAAAGTCCTGATGTGGTGGCCAAGGGTAGATTCATTTCTTTCCTTAAAGCCCAGAAGTTGATTTGTAAGGGCCGTCTCTATCATCTTGTGAGGGTTAGGGATGTTGAGTCCAAAGTCTTTCTTATTAAGTCGGTTCAATGTTTAATGAGTTTCTTAATGTATTTTTTGATGAGCTTCTCGGTGTTCGTCGAACACAAAATAGACTTTGGTATAGACCTCCTTCCCGATACTCAACCATTTACATTTCCCCTTATTGTATGGCCCCGGTGGAGTTGAAGGAGCAATTGAGGAATTTGATAGAGAAGGATTTTATAATGCCTAGTAAGTCACCTTAGGGTGCATTGGTGTTATTTGTGAAGAAAAAGGATGGTTCTCTTAGAATGTACATTAATTACTAGCAACTTAATAGAGTCACCATAAAGAATAAGTATCCTCTACCAAGGATTGATGAGCTTTTTGATGAACCTCAAGGTACTAGTCACTTTTCTAAGATTGATCTCTGGTCTAGAAATCACCAAGTGAAAGTGAGGGAGTGTGACATTCCCAACATGGCTTTCCGGACTAGGTATGTCCACTTTAAGTTTGTAGTCATGTCCTTTGGGTTGATCAATGCAGTGGCTATATTTACGGATCCCATGAATAGTGTCTTTAAAGCTTACCTTGACTTTTTTGTGGTGGTCTTTATTGATGATATATTGATTTATTCCCATCTTAAGGAGGATCATATTAATCACTTGAGGGTTGTGTTACAAATCATGAAGGAGGATAGGTTGCATGCTAAATATGAGAAATGTAAGTTTTGGTTGAAAGAGGTTATTTTTCTAGGGCATGTGGTGTCGGATGATGGCATTAAGGTGGATCACTAGAAGACGGGGGTGATTAGAAATTGACCTAGACCCTTGACTCCATTGGACATTAGAAGTTTCTTGGGTTTGGCGGGTTATTACCGGAGGTTTTTTGAATGGATTCTCTTCTATTGTTTATCTTATGTCTAAGTTGACACAAAAGAAGGTGAAATTTGTGTGGATTGTGAATGTGAAAAGAGTTTCCAAACTTTGGAAGTTTCCGCTCCTATCTTGTCTCTACTGAAAGGGTTGGAAGTGTTTGTTGTAATATTGTAATGCCTAAATAATTGGCTTAGGGTGTGTTTTGATGCAAAGTGTTATGGTATTTGCTTGAAAATTTGGTGTCACTACTTGTATGGGTTTCATGTTGATGTGCTCACATACCACAAGAGTCTACAATATGTGTTCACCCCAAAAGATCTTAACTTGAGACAAGAAGGTGGTTAGAGCTCTTTAAAGATTATGATATGAGTGTGCATTATAACTCTGACAAGGCTAATGTTGTCGCCAATGCTTTAAGTACGATGTCTATGGGTTGTTTTGCTCATGTTGATGATTGTAGCAAAGAAGTGGCTAGAGAAGTTCATCAGTTAGCTATATTGGAGGTTAGGTTAGATGAAGTTGACAATGGTAGTGTAGTGGTTATTGATGGTTCTAAAACCTTACTTGATTGAGAAGGTAAAGGCAAAACATGATCTTGACCACGCCTTGCTAGAGTTGAAGGCCTTAGTGAGAGATAGTAAAGTGAAGGTTTTCTCCCAAAGGCAAGATGGTGCCCTTAGGTACCAAGGTAGATTGTGTGTGCTAAATATGGATGATTTGAGATAATTGACCTTGAAGGAGGCCTATAATTTGTCCTATTCAATTCACCTCATATCTACAAAGATGTATAAAGACTTGAGCAAAGTGAATTGGTGGGATGGTATCATGAAAGACATTGCCAAGTTCATATCCGGATGTCACAATTGCCAGTAAGTGAAAGCCGAACATCAAAGACCATGTGGTGTACCAAAGGTATAGAAATTCCTTCTTCGAAGTGGGTGGAGATCAACATGGATTTTCTGGTTGGGTTGCCTAAGACTAGGAAATAATTTGACTCTATTTGGGTTGTTGTGGATAGAATGATAAAGTCGGTTCAACTCTTACCAGTCAAAACTACTTATGGTGCCGAAGATTATGCAATATTGTATATACATGTGTTAGATAGATTTCATGGGGTGCCCTTGTCTATCATTTTGAATCGTGGTGCGAAATTCACTTCTCACTTTTGGAGGTCTTTCCAACGAGGTCTTGGTACTAAGGTTAAGATTAGCACGACAATTCTTCCTCAAACAAATGGTCAAGCTGAGAGGACTATCTAAACCCCTGAAGATATTCTTAGAGCTTATGTTTTGGAGTTTAAGGGTAGTTGGGATGAATATCTTCCACTCATTGAAATTGCTTACAATAATAGCTACCACTCAAGCATTGGTATGGATCCCTTTGAAGCTCATTATGGTTTGCATTGTAGATCACCAATTGGGTGGTTTGAAGTGGGGGAAATGACTTTGTAAGTCTGGATTTTATCATGGAATCCTTGGAGAAGGTGAGGTTGATTAGCGAGAGATTGAAAATAGCCCAATATATACGAAAGTCCTATTATGATGTGAGGAGAAGAGATCTTGAGTTTGAGGTTAGTGATTGGGTTTACTTGAAAGTCTCACCTATAAAGTGTGTGGTTTGATTTGGAAAAAAGGGAAAATTAAGGCCAAGGTTTGTGGGTTCTTATAAAGTTTTGAGGAGGGTTGGAAAGGATGTATATGAGTTGGAGTTGCCTATGGAGATGAATATGGTTCATCCGATCTTCCATGTGTCCATGTTAAGAAAGTGTGTGGGTGACCCAAATATGTCACTACCCAAGCCTAGGCGTAGATGTAACTGCTGAACAGGGAACCCGAAAGGACCCCAAACAAGCTTTATAGCATATCATCACACATTCTTAGTCGCGGAAGCAATTAGAATGACAACAAGAGATAAATGTAAACAAGGGGACCTAGGAATAATGGTAAACTTCCATATCATAAACATCAATAGACAATAGAGTCAAAGCTCATAGCATAGATACATATCATGTCCAAAACCACCTCTACTACAAAGATAAGAACGGGGGCCAAGACAAAGCAACCGTGCTTACCCTCATAGTCAATAGAAAAGTCGACGAGAGAAAGTCCTAATACATAGCAAGAGATCATAACTAATATCCCTATATCGGATGACTCACCAATAAGCTTGATAGAAGTCTTACTAACGACGTGGAGGAGAAGGGTGATCAAGCGGTACACCAGTTCCTACATGGTGACATCATGTAGGCATAGAGTATGCATTAGTACATTTGGATGTACTAAGTATGTAGGATGCAATGCAACAACAGATAGGCATCACAATCAAAATGCCTAATTAAACAATAGATGAGCATATAGCAATATGACATGAATGGAAGATGCTTGAATTAAATCATGCTTTCACACAACATAACATATGTGGAGGGAGTGACCATTTCTTAGTGCAATCCAAGGCCTACCACTTGCTTGGAGAGATGCATGAGGTACGAACCCCTTCATGAGGTTGTTGAGGTACAACTACCCCAATGGGTTGATGGGTACAAACCCCCAACATGGTTGATGATGTACAAACTCCCTAATAAGGATGATGTGTACAAACCCCCGAAATGGTTGATGGATAGTCGTACCCTACCACTACTGGTGACTGGAGTACAAACCCCCCGCTAAGTTGATGGATAGTCGAACCCTACCACCAGTGGTGACCATTGTACAAACCCCTAAATAAGTTACCAAGGTATGAATACCTTGACACAATTACCTAGCACGCGACCCCCGAGTAGGACATGGTCACAAGCCAACACTATATATAACATTGTCATTTTATGCATTCATCCCTCTCATCATCATCTATCCATCATATACATTTCATCATCATTCTATCATCATTTCATCATCATATAGTCATTCAACTCATAAGACCAGCATTGAGCCCTGGAATACTCAATAAGCCATAACCGAATGCCTTATCAAACACTTAGAGGGTATGTAGTACTAGTGTAAAACCATGTAATTCAAGAGTATAGTCATGCAAGAAAATTCAATGTAAAACCTTCAATAGATACTTAGTAACACCCTCAAGCAATATGTATCAAAAACGTTTATCAAATCTTACAATAGACCTTAGATTCATAGGTCAAAACATGGCAAAGCAGTCACAATTTCATGACCCTCAACATAGTGTGTAGTAATTTTCATTATAAATAAGACGTATGAGTAAATCCACTTTAAATCATGCAAATTTTTAGAAAATGAAGCTTGGGAATCATTGGTGAAAGCAACACATGAAAGAAACCCACATACCATAGCTTTGCAGATGAACTTGGTGAAGACTGGAGATGGAGACTTGAATCTTGAGAGGTAATCCTTAGATCCAGATAGGGTTTTTGGAACTTGAATTTTGAGAGAAATATAAGACTAAATGTTTGAGTGAATATAGGGTAATGTCAAGGATGATATGAGGATGAAATAAGGCTATGTATAGGTTTTTTCTCATATGGGAAGCTTAGGCCCAAGACTTAAAAGTCTTGGACCAAAGTCAAAAAAATACACAGAAAAACAACACTGGTGCGTCACGACAACATCGCGCAAAATATTCTGGAAATAATTACTTTGAAAGTTGAAATTGTGAACCGTTCATTCTAAAATCTGGGTTAGACCATTTTTCCCCTAAATTTGACCCCAAAAACAAGAATATGAAGTCAGATTTCTTAAATAACGCATGGATTTGAGATACATGGAAATTACAATTTCGGACACTTCCGATGTATATTTTGTGCACTCTTTGGGGTCATTACAATATCTCCCCCTTGGGAACATTCTCCCCCTAATATCAAAGAAATGTATATGAGAAAGTAATCATGAATAAATCAACCCCAACAAGAATGCAACAATACATTTCAAAACACCATTTTCTAAACATCAACATAAGTGTCCAAATTGTCATGAACTTGTCAACATAAACATGGATGCATGCGAATGGCATAGTGGCTGAAACATAAGGCTTGGAATTATGAAAGGACTTGGTATGTCACCATAAGCTTGAATAGAAATGAAATAGATACGGATATTGTTTCTCCATGCTAGCTCCCCAAGAGACTCTTTCGACTACACGAACCTTCCAAGAGCCTTAATGAACACCACATCCTTATTAATCAACTTTTCCACCCTTCTATCCAATACCTCTATTTCTTAGAACACAAAGAATTGGGTGGCCCACACCTGTCAAATTAAAGATCTTTGTATTAGCTTTCCAACGCACTTGGTTTCACCTTATTTCGAGTTCTGATGAAGGAGTTGCGCCCATTTTCGTTCCACTCATTTGTGGAGAAAATGCAATTCAAATGAGCAGTCCATTTTGGTCATATTTTCTCTTGACTTTGGTCCAAGATATTTAAGTCTTGGCCTTAAGGGTTCTTACACTTGAAAATACATATTCTTAGACTTATTTCACCCTCATGTCATCCTAAATATTCCCCAATACTCACAAAAACACTTAACCAAAATATTTACTCCCAAATTAAAGTCCCAAAACTCAAGACCAATCTTATAGATTTCATCAAGGATTTCACTCAAGCTTCAAGTTTCCATTAAAGCCTTGTTCAAGGTTTTTCCAAAAACTAAGGTATGTGATTTTGAACCATTGCGTCCTTTCACCTATGGTGCCTAAATCCTCTTTTACTTAATAATGCATTATTTAAAGTTGATTTTACATATGGGTCTTGTATATTGAGAAATTTATAGCATAGCGATTTTATTTCAAAAAATAGGGTTGTTTTAGCATGTTTTGAGCTCTAAATCTTGGATCTAAAGTTGGATTAGATATGGGGTTTTGATATGAATATCATGGGGGTGTTGCAGGGTGTTGATAGATGATTTTACAATTGATTTTCTTGCATGATTGCATCTCTAAATTGCATGGTCTTTTATCCCCATTACATACCCCCAAGGTGTTTGATAAAATGTTCGGTTATGGTTTCTTGAGGAAATGAAGGCCCAAATCTTGAGATATGATATGAATGATGTTCTAATGATAAGAAGAGCTTATGTATATGATATAATTGACTAAATGATGATGAAATTAGCTTATGCATAGGATGAATTCTATATAAAGTGTTGCATTAGACCATGCCCGATCCGGGGGACAAAAGCCCAGGTAACAGAGGGAAGGGTTCGAACTTCTCCACCTAGTGATGAGGCGACATTATCACTAATGGAGATAGGGTTTCACACTCATCAACCAAGATGCGAGTTCATACTCATCCACCTAGGTGATGGGACGGCATTATCACCAACTGAGATGAGGGTTCATACTCATCTATCAAAGTGATGGGGCAACATCTTCACTAACCCTAAGGGGTTTATGCTTTGGAAATATAGCTTGGTCTCTTCTACACATATGATTTCTCTATGAGCATGGATTACTTAAGCATGTTTTACTTATGCATTGATGATGCATGTCATATTCCTATATTATGCCTATTACCTATTGTTATGCATTTTAGATTATGATGCGTATCTCTTGTTGCATTAAATCCTAGATACTTGGTACATTAAACATAATAATGCATACTCTTGCCTGTATGATATCACCATGCAGTAAAACATACTAATGCATACTCTTGCATGTATGATATCACCATGTAGGGATCAGAGTTCCTATTTATTCTTCTTCTGGCTAGATGAATTGTTCAAGTTAGCCTTTAGTGAGTCCTCCATTCCACGAAAAAGGACTATTCTCTCACATTATGTATTAAGATTAACTTTACTTTATTGTATACTTATGACTATGAGGGTGAGCCTGGTGGTATGTCATGGCCCTCGCCATTATCTATGTCGTAAAGTTGTTGTTGGATAAAGCTATGTATTTATGCTATGAGTTGATTCTATTATATCTTGAGTCTATGTTACGACAAGTTATCCCTTAGTTCCTTTAACCCTTAATTCCATTCTTCAAATGTCATTTAATTGTTTCCCCGACCAAGGATGAGTAATAATATGTTATGAGGCTTGTTTAGGGTTCTTCTGGTTCCCCATTCGCCTGTTATGTCTGGGTCCTAGGCTTGGGTCATGAAAAAGTTGGTATCAGAGTGCTAGGCTGATATATCCTAAGAGTCGAACACACCGCGTTGATTAGAGTCTTATTCATGGTTGTGTTGTGTGCCACAACTATGAGTAGGAGGCTATGAGATGTTTTAGAAAATATTTTTCCTTTTCATGGTCTATGTAATGCTTTAGAAGTAAGATAGTGTTTTCCCCTCTAACGAATATTCTTTTCTCTTCTAGTTGATCATGTCGCTTCAAGAGGAAGACAAAAGAAAGTAAGTTGAAGGTTTAGATGTTGATGGATCTGAGTTTCACTATTTCTTCTCTATTCTTTTGTTTGCTAGTGGGGCTTCTTGTGTGCCCAAGGTGTTTTGTAGATCTTTGGTGCCTATCCTTTTGTTGGGTATATTGTTTCTAGGAGGTTCATAGATGTGATCCGGGTTTGTGTTGCATTAGGTCTTGCTTTGTGGTTGTTAAAATTGGCGTGGTGGTTTTGGATGTCATTATAGGAAGGGAATATTTGCATGCATTTAGTGTTTTCATCGATAGTAGAGCCCATAGAGCTAGATCTCGAATCCCTGATGAGTCCATCTTTAAGTGGGAGGTTGTTAAATGGTAGCAAGGGATGTAGGTCCATTTCTTGTCTTAAAGTACAATTGGTCTTTAAGAGGTTGCATTTGTCCTCTTGTGAGAAATGGAGGTGTTAAACCTAAGTTGTTTTGTCTATAGAATTGTTGTTGGTGGAAGATGGGGCTTTGAATTTCCTTTTTTTTGTTTTAAATTTTTGGGTAATGTCCCTTGGTTTGACTAGTACACCGATTATACCTATAAGTCTCACGAGTAAGATCTCTAGTCCTTACCTTTTAATAGGTTTATTGTGGTTTTGGTGATGATAATGTGGTTCGTTCCCTAATGAGGTAGTGCATGTGAATCATTTGAGGGTAGTACCCCGAGTTCAAGGAAGAAGGTTGGGGGCTAGTAGGAGAGATGGGAATTTTGGTGGTAAGATGTTGCCTTTCTAGGTTATATGGTGCCTGGTGATGGTACTAAGGTGGACTTTAGTAAGAGAAAGGTGATTAGGTGTTAGCCTGGACCTTGGCTTCCGTGTATTGGAGGCCTCTTGGGTTTAGTGGGCTATTACCAGGGATTGTGAGTAGGTTCTCTTCTATTGTTGCTCCTATGGCTTAGTTAACCCTAGGTAAGGCCATATTATGACCGATATTTTGAATAGGGTGATTTGATAGGTCTGGGAGTTGCTATTTCTTGTGTTATTCCTTGGTGCTAGTAGGATTCATGTGTAGGTGGATTTCATTCATAGGTTTCATTCACCTATGAAGCCCAATTTTTCTTTTTATAAAAATTGCATGATTTCAAGATGTATTTCTTATGGGTATCTATTATTATGAAATATTAGCATGAAATATGTTTGTATTTTGTCAAATATTGTTGATTATGAATAAATATCTATTTTGAGCCTATAATATGAAGTGATCTTTGTCTATTGAGACTTTACATGATTCAAGCTATGAAATCTATGAATTATTGTGAAGTTTTGATATGTTTTACAAGTTACCCATGATTGGGTTTTACCATGATGTTGGTAGCTGATTTATATGATTTTAAGATGCATTGATTTCACTATTTCATGATCTCTAATCTTACATTTTGCATGATTTGCACATGTCCTCATATGTGACGACCATGTATTTGATGAAATGCCAAGTTAAGAATTCTCAAGATATGCATATGTTTTACAAGTCAAGTGACTTCATGATGAATATAAGCTATCAAGCATCTTATGAATTCATGAAATTATCTATGATTATGCAAGTATGAAGTTAAGCCCTTTTCAAAAAATTTATTTTCAAAAAACCCAACATGGATTTTACTTATTTTAATTTGAGATTTGAATATTATGATTCCTAAATTCTATTGATGCATGGGTAGTGTTTATTTGATTATTTTAATGTGATTTAAATTGTTATAAGAGGATTTACTTTGGGTTTATGAAGTTATAAGTATACATTTTCCCCTTTTGAAATCATTTATGCATGAGAGATTACACTATGAAATTAATTATGTTTTGACTTCAACTTCATATTATAAATATTTATTTTAAATGGGGTCTTAATTACCCATGTCAATTTCCTCATTGCTCACAGCCTATGTATTCATATACACGAATTATTTTGAAAAATTATGTTATGGGTAAGCGCAGTTTTATTTTATGGTATGATTTTGATAAAAGGTTGGTTATGATAATCTTATGATCACATATATGTCTTTGATTTTGTCTCTTGAAGCATTTTGGGTACTTGCCCATTTTGTTTATGAATGGGTTATTCCTATACATGAGTATTATGACTATAAAATTATGATTTTGGCATTTAAACCTAAGTATGAATTATTATGAATGGTGCCTGGCTTATAAGCCCAATTATGCATTGAAATGATTTGGAAAAATGACTATTCCCTCTTTGAGACTATGTACATGCATATTATAAGTATTCTTATGGGATGACAACTTAGCTTGTTATGTTGAGGGTCATGGGGTAGTTTGGGCTACTTGCATAGCATGATTCTAATGATTGTATAACCCGTCAGGTTGTAATACGATGGGTGAGGATAGTTGATCTATTTAGTCAATTACAATGGGTTAGTGACTTCTCTAAGACTAATCTTTGGTTCAGGTTTTGTCCTCAAGTGAGGATGACGGTAGATGACAACCCTAAGTATCCTTTCCGAACTAGGAGTGAGCATTTTGAATATTGTGGAGCTTTTTCCTTGTCTTATGCATCGGTTGTGTTTATGGGTTTCATGATTAGGGTCTTAAAACCCTACCTTGATATGTTTGTGGTGGTCTCTATGATGGGGTATTGATTTGTTTAGAGCTTTTGAATTATTTGGGGGTAGTGTTGCAAGTCTTAGAGGATGAGAGGTTGTTTGCTAAATATGATATGTGGGCATTGTGGGTACAAAGAATGTAGTTAGAACTGCTTATGGAATATGGTATGAGTGTGCATTAGTTTTCCCGGTAAGGCTAATGTTGTGGTTGGTACTCTACATGGTGTGTCTATGGGTAGCCTAGCATATGTGGATAATGGTGGCAAAGAAAGACTAGTGGGGTCTATCGGTTGGCTAGATAAGGTGTTAGGTTGAAATAAGTTAAGCATGGAAGCATATTGTTCTTGATGGTTCAAAACCATCTTAGGTTAAGATGTCTAGATTTGGCGAGGCCTTAATTCCGCCTTATTAGAGTTGGAAGTGTTGGGTGAGAAGATGATAGAGTGGACGTTATCTCCCAAGGGGGAGATGGTGGTTATGGTAGCAAGTGGGTTAAGTGTATTCAAGGTTGACAATTGACTTGAGGATTATGAGTCCTTATAGAGTGTAGAGGGAGGTTAGTAAGGTTGCATAAGTTTTGGAATTGCCTACGGTAGAGGTATGGTCTATCTGGCTTGTCATGCTTCTATGTGGAGGGGATGTGTTGGTGACCCTAGTGCTATAAAACTCTTTGAAGTTTTGGGTGAGGTGGATGATATGTTGACTTAAAAGGAGGTCACGGTGGAGGTATTGGATGGATGAGTGTAGAAATTGATTGATAATGATGTAGTGTTTGTCAAGGCCCTTTGGAAGAGTCGTCTATTCGTACATGTTTCTCAAAAAGCTGGTGTGGACATGGAGAAGTGATATCCATTTCTCTTTCACTCTATTCAAGATTATGATGACATGCCAAGTACTTTCTATGATTCTAAGTCCTACGTTTCAGCCCCTATGTCATTCATGTGCATTTTTGTTTAAGTTGGCAAGTTTATTATGATTTTACACTTATGCTGAGGTTTTGAAAATGGTGTTTTAATGTGTATTGTTGTATTCTTATTGGGATGATCTCTTACGATTACTCTGCCCTTATACATTTTTTTGACATTCGGGTACGAATGTTCTCAAGGGATAGATATTGAAACGACCCCAAAAAGTGCCCTAAAATGTGCCTTAGAAGTGCCTGGAATCATAATTTTTATATATCTAAAAATCCATTTGTTATATCAAATATCCGGCTTCATATTCTTGTTTAGGGGGTCAAATTGAGTAGGAAATGGGTCTAACCCAAATTTTAGAGCAATCGTATCATAACCAAAAATCTCAAAAATGCTATTTAAGAGGGTCAACTTTGAAGGAGAATATCTCTTAGAATAAAATGAAAAGGGTGGCTCACACCAATCACATTAAAGATATTTGAATTATCTTTCCAACGCACTTCGTTTCACCTCATTCCGATTTTGGATGAAGGAGTTGCGCCTATTTTTGTGGAACTTGTTTGTGCAGAAAATGCAATTCCAGTGAGCGGTCCGTTTTGGTCCTATTTTCCCTTGACTTCCGTCCAAGACTTTTAAGTCTTGGGCCTAATGGTTCCCACACTTAAAATATACTTAGTCTTATTTCACCCTCATGTCATCCTAAGCATTTTCCAATACTCACTAAAACATTTAGCCAAATATTTACTCCCAAATTCAAGTCCCAAAACTCAAGATCAATATTAAGGATTTCACTCAAGATTCAAGTCACCATTAAAGCCTTCTTCAAAATTTCTCCAAATGATAAGGTATGTGGTGTTGACCCATTGGGTCCTTCCATCTGTGGTGCCTGAACATCTATTACTTAGTAATGCAAGATTTAAAGTTGATTTTACATGTGGATCTTGTATATTGAGAAATTTACTGCATAGTGATTTTAGTTCATGAAGGTATGGTTGTTTTAATATGTTTTGAGCTGTAAATCTTGGATCTAAAGTTGGATTTGATGTAGGGTTTTGATGTGAATGTCTTAGGGGTGTTGCAAGGTGTTGATTAAAGGTTTTACAATAGATTTTATTGCATTATTTCATCTCCAAATAGCATAGTCTGTTACCCACAATACATACCCCCAAGGTGTTTGATAAAATGTCCGGTTATAGTTTCTTGAGGAAATGAAGGCCCAAAGCATGAGATATGATATGAATGATGTTATGATGATGAAAAGAACATATTTATATGATATAGTTGACTATATGATGATGAAATGAGCTTATGCATATGATGAACTCTATATAAAGTGTTGTATTAGACCATGCCCGATCCAAGGGGACAAGAGCCCGGGTAATCGAGGGAAAGGCTCGTACTTCTCCACCTAGTGATGGGGCGGCATCATCACTTACCTATATGGGGGTTTATATTCATCAACCAAGATGGGGGTTCATACTAATCCACCTAGGTGATGGGACGACATTAACACCAACCGAGATGAGGGTTCGTACTCATCCATCTAAGTGATGAGGCAGTATCATCAATAACCCCAATGGGTTTATAGCTTGTGAATCTAGCTTGGTATTTTCTACACATATAATATTCTATATGAGCATGGATCACTTAAGAATGTTTTCCTTATACATTGAACATGCATGTCATATTGTTATATTATGCCTATGTCTATCGTTATGTATTTTGGATCATGATGCTTATCTCTTGTTGCATTGCATCCCATATACTTAGTACATTCAAATGTAATAATGCATACTATTGCCTACATGGTATCACCATGTAGGGACCGGAGCTCCTATTGATTCTTCTTGTGGCTAGATAGATTGATCAAGTTAGGCTTTGGTGAGTCCTCTATTTCGGGGGCAAGGACTATTCTCTCATATTATGTATTAAGATTCTCTTTACTTTATCGTATTCGTTTGACTATGAGGATGAGCCTGGTTGTATGTCTTTTCCCCCACTATTATCTATGTAGTAGAGGTGTTATTAGACAAAACTATGTCTTTATGCTATGAGTTGGTTCTATTGTCTCTTGACTCTATGTCATGACAAGTTCTCCCTTAGTCGTTTTAACCCTTAATTTTATTCTTCAAAGGTCATTTAATTATTTTTGTGACCAAGATTGTGTAATTATATGCTATGAGGCTTGTTTGGGGTTCCTTCGGGTTCCCCATTCGCCGGTCGCGTCTAGGCCCAAGGGTTAGGTCATGACATTCACTCTAATCCAGGTAGCTAACTATCATTTTCAAAACCAAATTGTAAAGCTAGTATGCACAACAAAAAACATGATGATGAATTTGGCAACTCAATATGATAAGCTAAGGAGCATCAACCACCCACAATCACTTGTAGAGCCAAATGCTAATCAAGTAGTGCAAATGCCCTCACGGAAAAGAAGTCCCTCTTACTCACTTAAAAAGCATTTAGAATCAGGGACTGAGGAAGCATTCTAACTCTCACAAATAAAATTCATGAAAAATAACTAACACCATAGACTTGCCTCTATACTCATCTTTCGGCTTAGACCAAGTGCATTTGGATCACTTTAGGACTCAAGGGCTTATAACACAGGTTCAGGGGGCTTTAAATGGCATTTTAGGCAAGTAGTGACTAAAAGATTTCCTTTAACCATGTTTACCAACACTTTTTTTATTCATAATCAATCCATTTTCACTAAATCCACCCTTATTCTCCTATTTCAAGCTTTTCCCAAGTGCTTTCTTTCTCTTTTCAGCTATGTCTTGTTACTAAACTCATTTTTGCTAATTGTTTTCTCAATTCAAGGCACTTTTATTCTCTTTATCCTCTCTATCTCATGCTTTTTCATTTCTTTCTTTATTTCCTAACTAACCACCTCATTGTTATTACTTTACCACAATAAGAGGCACCTTTCACTTAGGTTTTTAGCCTTAGGTGAAGTACACAATATCTAGTCCCCAAACCAGGGCAACAATTTGTAGCCACCCTCAACTTAAGCTTTTAGCCTCAATTAAGTTTCACATGTTCAAAGATAGATCAGGGCTAATATCAAGGTATATCATCAAACAAGGTTAAGCTGGTAAGGTGTCAAGAAAGAATGAGTACATGAGAAGCTCAAAAATTTGGAACAAGGGATTCACTTACTCATTTGGTAGG
>JAOTQR010064255.1:0-13702 GCA_025774065.1 Solanum ossicruentum | reverse complement strand
AGAAAGGAATTCGACTTATTAGGTGATTACGTGTCCCTATCGGGCACTGGTCACGACCCCAGGGAGGGGTGTGACATGGAGCATGTTTGATACTTGTTTGAAATACGAATCAGTAAGTATATACAACATAGAGCATGTTTAAGTAAATATATACAACACAAAGTATGTTTGATACTTATTTGAAACAAGAATGAGTAAGTATTTACAATAGAGAGCATATATGTTAAATCATGATTTGACCACGTATCACATTTGTGTTCTATTGTTTGCTATACAAATCAGTCATTTTACTATATTTAGTTAATTAATTCATGTTCCTAGGGGACGAGCTACGTAATAAAGAACATTCGTAAATACAATTTAAAGTTTGGATCTCCATACAACTAGCACTTTGTAGATCATATAAAGTGTTTTATGAAAATATGAATTGAACAAGTTTTTAAAGGTTATGTCAGCGATAACGATGATCCTCTCAGGCCCAAAGATGTTTTCCGCCCACTGGATAGAGAAAAATTAATTGTTCTTTCTTAGACTTCTAACTTGATGTGAATTTTTGGTTTAAAAGTCTAGAAACTCCACCAACACTATTGAATAACTTTTGCGCACAACAATTGCTAATCTTTACATTACAATTACTTTAACCTTTTATGACATGATGTATGAATAATATTGTTATATTTTACCCAATCTGTATCATATATTACATTGTACTGCATTCATGTATGAATGTAAAGTATTTGTTGATACCTCTTAGTACTTAGCTTATTTATCGATACCTAAAATCAATCGAATCAAACACTACAGATATTGAGAATCCCTCATTTATTCTATCAACTTTTATGGTGCTTTCACTATAACAATCAACATCATCACCTCTTTTAATTTTTTGCTACCCAAATATTTCTATACGAGAAATTAAGATCTAAATTATCAATAAATTTAACGCATATTATTTAATTGATTTAATGGTACTTTTTTCCTCACTCTTCAATTTACTTTTTATACCAAATATGAAAGTATCTTTTATAAGCAAATACTTCATGTCCAACTTCTATATATGTTCTTCCAGTTTACATATACTTTTAAACTCCAACATTATAAGTATCAATCATAATATTATTCACAAAATGCAGCAAACAGTTTACAAACACATAATACATCTACCAGTTATATTGAAATACTTATTTTTAAAAAATGAAAGAAACAAATAACTTAATACAATGGCATCAATAAATATATTTGAGAATTTTTTATTTTCATTATATACTAAATCTTTATCGATACTTCATTTCACAGTCTCACCAGAAACACTACTATTAAGATGTACAGTACATTTGCAAGCAAAAATAAAATAAAATAAATGAAAAGTCTTTAATTTATTCAAAATATACCATAGAATATAAAGAAATGATGACAAAACTACACATAGTACTTACTCATTTTTCTTTCGAAAAAAAGTACATGAACATTTGTTATGTCCTTCATGTCTACAACGATTACAACACTTTGTGCGTATGCTAATCTTCTCACCTACACTCTTCCTTCTCCCCTTCCTTGGTCTCCCTGACATTCTCTTGTATTTGGGAGACAAAACAACTGAGCCAAAAACTTCTTTTGGTACATGTCAATCTGCTCTATCTGGCATTGGCATCATTGGCTACTCATACATACTTGTTAAAGCTTCTGATTTATAATAATCAGAACCGTAGGGATGCATATCAATTACATTCTTACTTTTCAGAATAATAATTGTGTGTGAACACGATATTTCATCAAACTAAAATTTTTCACAACTACATCTTTTTCTTTAAGGTAGATAATATGCCTCCGTCCAGCGTCATAAACAAAATAAATATACTCGGACAAGGGAATGACCTGTACAAAAAGTATTACGTGTTGATACACATGCAGTTATAGATTAATTTAAAAAATTATGTTGTTCTTATTAAAAACAAATTGATTAAATCAATATTTGTTACATAAGAAGCAATACATTATGTTTGGATACCATGAAATATAAATTTAAATATGATTCTTAAAGAGGAATATCAGATACATACCTTCGTCAAAGAACAACTAGTAAAACTTCAGAATAAACATATGTGTATCATTGAAGTATCTTATTTTAAATATTTCAGAATTTTTCCGGCATGATGATCAGATATGACATTTGATACTTCAACTCCAGGGAGGCAACAACAAATCATACAATCCATTTCGACCATCCCCGTTGAAGTATCAAATAACAAGCTATTGACAACGTCCAAATTGATTGTATCTACGTACAATGGGTACATTCAGAATCTCGGCTCCTTTTTTCTTATTTCAACATACAATTTAACATGGCGTTGCAGATTAAAATAGGGTAGGAATTACCTTTGACAACACTTCTAAATTTTTTTCCTTTGTTCATCGATCCCAACTCCGTAGCTATCGTAGTTCTGAGGTTAAAAAAGGAGATATTGTCTCCTATAACAATTCCATCGCTTTTGTATCGATTATACAATATATCTAATTCCTAGATTCCTGAATAGCATATCAAGATTGAGACATTCATATTTGAGTTTTTTTTCGAGGCATCAAAGATACTGGAAAATTCAACAATGATGTTTATTACTTTTTTAAAATTTTGAAACCAACAGTCTGTTACGCATTTGTTGGGGTTGATTTAAACACCTATAATGTTTCAGTATTAATTATGGGATCACCACATAATTATCAAATTTTTTTCTTAATTAACTTAACAGATTCAAAATCTAATAAAGGTATCATTCGCTAATTCCAAGTATCATGGACGCAAGAAAAATTGAAATTTTTTATAATTTTTTGAAAAAGTTGAGAAAAATGAGAATTATTACTAAACAATATATCATTTATAAATTTTTCCTAAAAAAAGAGGAAGGAATGTATTTAGACTATTCTAGGCCCAAATCCTCACTGTCCAATGAATTCGGTTGTTGCCACATTTTTGGGCCTCCTAGCTCATTTCTTCTCTTTGTAGATCAGCTGTATATTAGCTTTCGCAAATCTGTACTAGCCTTCCTTTCAAAACTCCATATCATGTATATCAATCTTCAATTCATGGACAAGTGATGGGGTTGACTTGAAAACATTGTTGGGATTCAACCCAACAAGAAAATGCAATAAAACGTGAGTCCAAAATGGAATTGGATAGGTTTCACGACAAGAAAATAAAGCAAATTAGTATATGACAGGAGTGGTTGAGCGACATGGTACCAGGGGTTCACCTCTTGTGATGAAAATAATTATATTATTTTTATATAGTAAAAATAATTTTTAATGTATATATAATATATGTTGAACCCCATTCGATTAGTTCGTATGTCTACTTTTTAAAATTTTGAACCCCTTTCAAGAAACACCAATGTATGCAAAATCTTTTTTGAGTGGCCACAAGAAACACATAATGGAAGATAAATAAAAATCACAATTAGCTAATACAATAACAAATGCCTAGAACACATGCAAGTAAACAATAAGAAAAACTTCACAATTTGTTAACCTTTAAGTATTTCTTTTTTAATTACCAAAGAAATGTAATTTTTAATGGAAAGGATGCGTCCTTAACATTTCTTAAAAGAAGTGTATATCAAATTTTACACCAGAAAGCACCAAAGGAGGGCACATATTGCCATTAGATACATGGAATCAAACAAACAAAACAGAGATTTAACTAGCTTTTAAAACGAGATTAGACTACATCAAAGCTATGAAACTGATTCAGAATAGCACCACGACACTTCACATACATTTATTCAGATCATCTTGAAATTAAAATAAATAGAGAAAAAATGTCTATTTTCATTGAAAGGAATCACACTATATTGAGAGTAAAAGACTGATATTTAAACAACTAAGTCAAATCAGCTACTAAACAGTGGACCTACACAAGATAGAACTAATAAAGAGGTGAAAAAGGTATACATTGAATCTCATAATATGAGTAGTAGCCCTTTTCCCTTTCCAGCATATTACAATAAGGCTTAAGATTATCTAAGACGTGATATGGTAACCACAACAAAATAGACTTGACTGTTGGATCCGTTCAACTCAACATGCAATAAAATAAGAGAACCAACACTGATTTATCAGATCCAACTTGACAAATTCATGGAAGTTCGATCCTAATTAACTGCAAGACATGGATACATTTAGATCATTGTAAAGTCGATACTACTACTAAAAATAGTGGAGAAAATCATCGTAGGGAAAGCCATTGACAATGTCGCTAAAAAAAAGCTCTGGACAAAGGGACATTGTTTGTCACTTTCTTTATTAAATATATTTTCTTATTTTAAGATCCAAAAGCAACGGACACTTACAATGTATCCATAACTTTGTTTTGGTGGAATTCTGCGCCAAAATTATTATTCACTCATTTTTAATTTTTTTTGGAAGAAGCAACGGATAGCTTCACACATTCCGTCGCTATTTAAAAAAATTAAAATAAATTGTATCAAGAATATTTATAAATTATTTAAAAGGGACGACGAACTTAGGGACGCTATCCGTCACCCCTATATTAATATGTTCCCCAATAACGTATTTTTTCCCATTTTGTCTTACTCCTCTCTCTCTACAAAAACTAGCAACTGCCCCTATTTCTCCACACTGCTGCACTGGTCCCTCCGCCACACCAACCCACCTATCACGATCCGACCTTTCTGATCGTGGTAGTGTCTGTTAGATCCCACCTACAGGCAAACTAACCTAATACCCAAGGTACTTGTCCTACTAGCTAAGTATAACGATAGCAACTACCATACAAACCAAGCCAACCACAACCTATCCCAAGACCTTGGAGTCATCTGAAAGAGCTATTATAGACTCAGAAATAAAAATATACATAACCATACCTATAACCAAAATAAGCTCCTACATATACGAGCCAAATATAATGTACAAGGCCAGTGTTTGAGTATAAAAGATGGCTCAAGAGCAAAAGGTAACCATAGAAGATTTGAAGCTGCTGATGCTAACTAAGGTCTGCTGAAGCGTCAATAAGCCCCTAAGTCAATGGACATGAGTCATGCCTGAACTTGCACCACGAGTAGATGCAGAAGAGTAGGGACGAGTACTGATAACAGACACCTAGCAGGCATTATCAGCCGATTGAGTAAAATATGATAAATACATAATGCACAAATATAGAGAAAACTGCAGTAAAACTAGCAAATCAGAATTCAGCTAACAATAAGGGTCATAATGATATTATCGTGTCCCAACGACCAAAATCAAGTAACATATCACACCTCAGCTGATAGAACACAACGAAACCCAAACACTCAGTATCACGTAGTCGAGGGGCTGGACTGTATATATGTGTAAGGCCCTAACATCTATGCATGTATGCCACCTAAGACCCCACAAGCCTAGAGGATATACCCATGCACAATTAAGGTGTCAAATAGTGCTCAGGTGGAGCCCCTGTAGAATAGTATAATCCCTTGCAGGCCTGTGGAAGTCAAACCTGGTCCGATGTAAGAACATGACACTCAATCCAGAAATGTATATCATGTCGGTACGTGACACCCGATCCAGTAAGCCCCTCCCAAGTCGCGTAGTGTCTATATGTAAGCCTATGTCTTAATGAACAACAACTCTAGGGAAGTGTCAACTTAAGCCTAAGCTAAGGCCCATAGAGCATGGATAGTCAAAGGTGTGTCACCTATCCAGAATCGTACAATGGCCCAACTAACACAAATGATACCACCTAAGGCAACTATGTGTCGATCCACTGGTAATGTGCCCATCTCTAAAACAAGGTACCAGTCCCATGGACTAATCTATATAAACAATCTCTTGATCATAGATAACCCAAGGAAGCTCTTAGGATATAGCCTACATCTATCTAACAGGTTCATATTCCTTTCTAGCTCGTGATTGCTTCAGTGGTATCGTGTCCCATAGTAAAAGTCACAAGGCTCAATCAGGATCCCAATCATGATAGTTCCTAGAGTATAGCATGTTTTCCCAATTACCAACTAGTATAATAAGTGCATAATGGACAACAACTGTATACACTAGCATATATGTCACAAAGTAGCACAGAATCACGTTTAACCAGGCGATTATACCACAGTCTGGGCAGCCATAAGTGCTCCAACTAAATATAGATAATGACAGTCATATCGAGAAGATCTAGGAGAAACAAGGTCTTCAAAAACATATATATACAAACATACATACTCATGCACACATATATCATAATCAGTCTATAATGCAGTGTACAATAGTCTCACAAGCTATCATACCTCAGTAGCCTCAGGCCACACCCACATACAAACAAGAATCAAGAGAAACATACTTACCTGTCATATATCGTCAGCCCAATCCAGCTCTTACTAGGCTCTCTCGCGGTATAACAATGCCAAAACTTAGCTAATATAGTAGCCACAACTAATACAACCATCAATATAATAGTTACCCTTTCAGGTCAGCACATATCACACACAAAAACCTATAAAATCAGCCATATACACCACATACCCAACAAGAATCAACTCATATGTCATACATCTCGGCTAGACAGTTATACCTTTTAACTCAGTCTAAAGGTTAAAGAAGCCTAGCCTACCTGAAAGGCAGTCCCTCATGCTTCTAATCAGTCCGCTCAAGCTTTCCCCTTCTTGATAGTCTCCAGACACTGCTAAATCGTAAAAACATGAATCACCCAATCATTATGATGATTTGGCTGTAAAATATCAAGAGAAATGGGTGAAATTACATCAATTATGACTAAAATGAGGAAAAATGAGCGCCACACTCAAATACAAAACCAATTTATGTAAAATGATTGCTATGTCATCTTGAATCTATCGCAAAAAACTGAGCTCAAAACAAGGCTCAAGACACTAAGAAATAACCCAAAAATCGTATGACATTTCTTATCGAAAAAGGTTGTCACAGCCCAAGGCAAGAGCCTAGATGTGACACAGTGAATGGGAACCCAAAGGGGGTCCCAAACAAGCCTCTTAAGTATACATAGCACATCCTTGGTTTTGCAAAAGCATCCATGAGCAATAAACACGTAGCACAAAATTTCTAAGGAAAACAGGGCTTTGGACTCACGCTATAGGAATGTTGTAGGGAAGAGGATAAACATAAATCACATAGCAAATAAATCTAAGGAACGACTAACTATGGCTCACTCTATGGGGGCAATTAGGGACTTAGGACTTCCATCTCATCCATACAACAAGCATTTAACACAAAGAGGGAATGAGGGACTAAGGGAAATTTTTCATATTACAAAAGCATAAGAGTCAAGCTCATAATCATACATAAACAAACATTGAAATATTCAACAACGCCTCTAATTCAAATAGATGGAGGCCAAGACATCTCTTGCACTCACCCTTAAAATATTAAATATCCATAAATAGGTAAGTATTTAATAAGCATGAAAGGAAATGACCATTGTTCCTTAATGTGGAGGATTCGCCAAAAGTGGTCTTCAACCGAATTGTCTAGCAACATGGAGGATGAGGGTGGATAGGTGCTCCATCCTTACATGGTTAGATCATGTAACTAAAAAGTATGTGTTAGTACTTGAAATGTACTAAGTATGTGGGGTGTAAATGCAAGAAAGAACATAAGCCATAATTAATCAATATGCATAATCATAATCAATGAATGTAAGGTCAATATGCCGTGCATGCTTAGTGCCATGGTCAAATATGCGTGAGGAATCATCAAGTCATATAACATAACATACATATATAAGAAGGGACCATGATCGACATGTAAGACCAAGCAAGCTACTACGAGAAATCCTAATGTTCACTCCACATCAGACTAGGAGTGGTCTACTTTGCTAGGGTAAACAAAACACTCACCTTACGATAACTCTCCCATTTCAGAACATAATCACCTTACGGGAACTCCATCCATTTTGGTATACACATAATATTAACCTTACAGGGACTTTACCCTTTTTGGTATTTAATTTACATATGCTATACGAGAACACCACCCTTTTTGGTCAATCATGCAACCTAAGCTATATGGAGCCATTAGCTTATTAATAAACCTATGGTGGCAAAATAGCTATTGGACAATGGTTGTCTACGAAGGTCTGCTCGGTGCTAGGTCACAATCCCAAGCAATACTCAAATCATACTTATAGCCAAGATATGCAAAACATTATAGTATAATAATATTTTCATAGAGTAGCTTATCAAAATCAAAGCTTCTTAATATTAACATAGGGCTTTATAACTTTCATAACTTTCACAATAATTCACATTTCACAACATGCATAATAGCACTTTAGGTCATATCACTTATGATTTCACATAACTTGCCTTAAGGTCTTCACACTGATAGAAGCTTGGAATACATCTTTATTCAAATCATGGTGGGATCATGTATATAATCGATAAACCATGCAAATTAAAAGTATATGACATGAGAGGAGTAAAACTATTCACTTGAACATTATTTAAAATAACCCACCAAAAGCATAGTAAAGCTTAACTAGCGCATCATCATAGCCTCATAAAAATCCATAAATTTCACATGAATTTTCAATGCTTAATTATACACAAAGGTATATCATCACAAAATACTTCAAATTTATCATCATATAAAAGGATTCATAAGATCACCATGTAATACCATAACTTAGGAAATCACAAAATAGAAGAAGAATGGTTGAGCTTATGGAGGAATGGTCTCCACAATCAAAACCCACTTATCTTGGTGCAATTTTAGTAGAAGAAGTCTGATTTGGAGATGGAAAACTCAAAACCCTAGCTTGCACCTCACACTTGAATGCCTTAAGAGAGCTTGAGAGAGTTTTAAGACTTAGAGTATTTTTGAGTGAGGAGGAATAAGGTGAATTAGGGTTGAAAAGGGCTGATAAGGGATCCTTTGGGGGCTTAAACGATGTAGGATAGTAGTAGGATAATAGTAAATATTGAATTTACCCCTTTAAAAATCATGCCAAATAAGATCACGAGACCTCATTTATAGCCAAGGTCTGTTCTATGGGTTGTAGGTAAAGGTCTCGTCTAATGAGATTGTAGACTTTCATAAACTTTTCTTTGATTCACATTCTATGACCAGACTTATGACTCGTAAGTCATTTCATGGGCTATCTAATAAGTCGTACATTGAATCTCAAAAAATCTCAAATTTTATCAAGTTGTCCATCATTCCACGAGCAGGAGATACGTCTTGTGCAAAATTTTACGGCTTTTAGAAGGCTTCTTAGGAACCACTAATTCTCTGAAAATTTTTAAAACTCATTTCTGAGGCTCTTTTACACCCTCCAACCTATGGGCCTTACAATATCTCCCCCTTGGGAACATTGATCCCCAAATGTGCTAAAGGTAAGCTATAAGAAATAGAGTAATGCATCGTATGCAAAATGCAACATATTATCATGAAAATATTCAAATCATACTTCAAATAACATTTACAATGCAACCTTAAAATCACATACTTTGCATAGATGACATGCTAGAATAGGGAGACTCTCAAGTGGGAAAGATCATGGTACCTCAAGCTTGATTAGAATGGAAAAGATAGGGGTATGACTTTTTCATATCGGCTATGGCTTCCTAAGTAGCACTCTTCGCTTGTTGGACCCTCTAAAGGACCTTGACGGATGCAACATCATTGTTTCTCAATCTTTTCACTTGTCTATCCAAGATTTCTACCAGAACTTCCTCATAAGTCAAATTCTCCTCAACATTCACCGCCTTTAATGGCACAATGGAACTAGGTTCCCCACACACTTCCTCAACATGGAGACATGGAAAACCAGATGAATCATACTCATTTCCCTAGGCAACTCCAGTTCGTATGCAACTTTACCAACATGTCTCAAGATCTGGTAAGGCTCTACATGCCTAGGGATAAACTTGCCCTTCTTGCTAAAATGGACTACATCTTTCAATAGTGAAACTTTTAAATGCACCAAATCATCAACTCCAAATTCAAGATCTCTCCTCCTAGTGTCAGTATAAGACTTTTGCCGACTTTTGGATTTCATAAATCTTTCCCTTATCATTGTCACCTTCTATAAAGCTTCCATAATAAATTCGAACATAACAAATCTATCTCTACCCCTTGAAACCATCCAACTGGGATCTACATTATCTTTCTTATAGAGCTTCAAAGGGAGCCATTCCTATTGTTATAAGCAAACTCAATAAGTGGAAGATGTTCATCCTAACTACTTTTAAACTCCAAGATACAAGCTCTAAGCATATCTTTAAGAGTTTGAATGGTTCTCTTTGCTTTACCATCCATTTGTGGATGGAGTACAGTGCTAAGCTTGACTTTAGTACCAAGGCCCTTTTGAAAGGACCTCCAAAAGTGCAAAGTAAATTGAGCACCACAAACTGAAATAATGGCCAACGAGACTCCGTGCAATCTAACCAACTCATGAATATACAACTTGACATAATCTTCGGCACCATAAGTCATCTTAACTAGTAGAAAGTGAGCTGACTTCGTCATTCTATCAATAATAAGCCAAATAGAATGAAAGAGCTTCCTAGTCCTTGGTAACCCAACCAAAAAATCCATGTTGATTTCTTCCCACTTCCAAGTAGAAGTCTCTATATCTTGGTCTAGGTCACCTAATGTGCTATCATAATACAATACTTTTGATGTTTAGAATGTGGAGTTTTATGTGTTCTCTATGCAATGTTAGTTGATTTTATGTGTTTGTGTTATCTTTGTAGGATTCCAAGGTAGGCCTTGATTTTGGGAAGAAATATAGAAGTTGCAAATTTTTTCTGTAGTACGAGACGCTTTTTGGGTCGTAGATCATTCTACAAGCTGTGAATTAGTTTCGTGGATAAATCCAATAAGGAGATGATTTTCTGAAGTTGATTCTATGAACATGCAGATGAGTTATTATAAGTCATGTAATATGGTTCATACCCTGAGGATCAGAGATTAGTACTTTCTAAATATTCATTAGACGAAACCCCCTACGAGTTATAAACCACTTTACGAGTCACAGAGGGGGTATCATAGATTTAAAATCTAGTATCCCAACAACACTTTATGAGATGCTGATTACGGACCATTATATGCAATACTACCCGTAAACCACTTCATGAGGCGTGCCAACCCAACTATCCTATTTTGTTTAGGACATGTATTTTAAATATTATAAATAGGTTTTTAGGTTATTTTTCATAAGTTTTCGCATAGTACACCCAAAACTCAGTAACTAGAGAGAGAAAATAATGAGATTACATTGGAGAGTATTGAGAACACTTGTACTTTGATTTCATCTTTAATCTTGTGATTCTTTTTGAGGTTAGATTTGCTTGTTCTTAATTCAATTTTATAAATGCTCTGTTATGTTATTCCATTTCATAAGTCTAGCATCTATACAAAGTATGAGTAGCTAAATCCACAGTTAGGGTTGTGGAAACCATGAAGAACTAACAAGGTAAAATCGAATAAGTCATAATGCTTGGAAATGTGCATGCATGTATTAATTAACCCTCATAATTCTTGGAAATGTGAATGCATGTATTAATTAACTCTCTTCGTTTTGCATGTTTTCTAGTGGTGGCCAACATTAGAACCCTTCTAGTGTTACTGACTAGACCAAGGTGGTAATGAATAGGAAAAGGGATTAGTTAATAGGATTTGATTGATGTGTTCTTGTCTAGTCAACCAAGCTGGACCAAAGGGAGGTTGTACTGGGAATAATAAGTAAGGATTAGTAATGCATACTATGGAGATGGGCCAAGTCACATAGTCAAATTCGCCTCTCATTTTTGACCAAAGGGCTTGGTAACTTAACCTACCGTCCTGCATGCTACACACTAGAAGAGAATCAGGTTATCCGGTGATACTATGTTAGGGAATCATGGGGAACACAATACCCTAGTTTCTCTCCATATTGATTTCACACTTGTGTTGGTTAGGTTTATTTTCCATTGGTTATTGCAAAAATCCCTCTTTTGGGGAAGTAAGTAAATTACTCAAATTGCAGTAATTGAATTCGCTCGAGGCTACGTATTCCCTTGGGTTTGACCCTAACCTTGGTTAGGTTCTATTTCTTGACAATGACCACTTTATCTTTAAAAAAGAGGTGTAACTTGGGCGACATCAAGATTTTGGTGCCATTGCCGGGGAATACGGTCTGACTTATTTAATTCATAGTGATTTGGGTGTTAATCCTTATTTCCCACATTTTATGTTTTTCATTGTTTTTGTTTTCTTTGCAGGGTGTGAGTGTAGTGTATGCCCAATACACGAAGTCGAGGTAGATCCTTGACTCTGTTTGATCCAGAGATCCATAGAAAGTTAAGGTGAATAGTCCAAGATAATGCCAACAATATGGCAAATGTAGCTTTGAATAAGAACGAGAATGAAAATGCTAATTAGAAGAACCCACCTCCTCTTGAGGACATTGCTCTACAGCCACAAGATTTTAATGCCAATTCTTATCAGTGGAATCAATACAGGCTAAATCCTATGGCTATGGAGGTTGCTGGAGCTATTGTGTTGCCACCACTATCGGCAGACACAAGTTTACAGTCTCGACTGGGTTGCTTCAGATGCTGCTAAACCATGGGCTATTAACGGTCTTACCATTGGAGGATCCTCATAGCCATCTACATAATATTGCATTACAAGAGTGTGATAGGAACATAAAATATTTCTATGGATGCTGTGGGACTTCGTATCTTCCCATTGTCACTTACTGATAATGCTATATTTTGGCTATCTAAGCTCCCACATAGTTCGATCACTAGTTAGGTAGACTTGCGGAAGGTCTTTTTGAGGTACTTCCCTAGATAGAAGAAGCTCAAGTTGAAAGACCAGATCAACAACTTTGGGCAACTTCTTGGTGATTCAATTAGTACTACGTAGGAGTAGTTCAACATATACTTAACGAGTGTCCCAGACCACAAGATAGTTGATTATGCCTTGGTAGAGGTCTTTTAGCATTCCCTTGATGAGAACAGTCAGGATTATGTTGATGCTATTGGGGGCCTATTCTTAGATCATCCATTCGCAAGGATAGCAAAATGGATGGAGAATGTGGTCAAGACTAATTATGTACGGGGGTAATGTCACCCAAGTTACACCTCCTTTTGAGAGGATAAAATGGTCGCTGTCAAGATAAAGAACCTAACCATGGTTAAAGTTGATCCCACAGGGAATACATAGACTCAAGAAAATTCACCAATTTGCAATCCGAGTAATTAACCAACTTGCTTCCCCAAAGGGGGAAGGTTACAATAATCAATGAGAAAAGCAAACTAACTAACTATCACAAGAGAAAAGTCAATGATAGAGAGAAACTAGGTTATTATGTTCCCCAAATTCTCCAATTTAGTATCACCCAATAACCTAATTCTTTTCGAGTACATAGCATGAAGGACGGTAATTTAAGTTCACCAAGCCCTTTTGTCAAAGGTGAGAGGTGAACTTCACTATGTGACTTGGCCCACCTCCATAGTGTGCATTACTAACCATTACCTATTAGTCCCAGTACAATCTCCCCTTGGACTAGTTTGGTTGATTAGATGAGAACACATCAATCGAATAATCTCTTTTCCTATTCATAACTACCTTGGTCCAGTCAGTAACACTAGGTAGGTTCGAGTGTTGGCCACCTGTCACGCCCCAAAGCCTGGTTAGGGCGGACTGGCACCCGTTGCCGATAAGGCTCGGGAGAACCAACTTATATCTA
>JAOTQR010064244.1:0-13703 GCA_025774065.1 Solanum ossicruentum | reverse complement strand
AGTGTATGGGTGATCCTAATGCCATTGTGCCTCTTGATGTTGTGGGGGTAGTTGAAGACAACTTGTCATATGAAGAGGTGCCAGTAAAGATCTTAGATAGGCAAGTGAAGAGGTTGAGGAACAAGGATGTTGCTTCCGTTAAGGTCATTTGGAGAAATCAACAAGTCGAAAATGCTACTTGGGAGGACGAAGCAGATATGCAAAAGTGATACCCCAATCTTTTCCATCCTACTTAAGCTTAAGGTACTCATTTAGGCCTTCTAAGTGATTTCATGTCTCATTTTCAAGCCCCTAAGTCATTTGGATGCATTCATGTTTATATTGACAAAGTTCATAGTGATTTTTACACTTACGATGAGATTTCGAAAATGATGTCTTAAGAATGTTGTTGCATTCTTGTTGGGGATGATTTCTTCATGATTACTCTTCTCATATATGTCTCTTTGGCATTTGGGGATGAATGTTCCCAAGGGGCAGATATTGAAACGACCACAAAAAAGTACCCGAAGATGCCTTGGAAGTACCCAGAATCATAATTTTCATATATCTCAAAATCTGTGCACGATATAAAAAATCTGACTTCATATTCATGATTCGGAGGTCAAATTGAGTGGGGGGTGGGTCTAACCCCCATTTAAGAGTAAACAATTAGCAATTTAAAATTTCCAAAATATGAATTCCAGTGAGCTCTGCGCACCCAGGCGCGACGAGGCCAGGGCGCACAAATGTGTATTTTTTTGACTGTTTTGATAGTTCAGTCCAAGAATTTTGGATCTTGGGCCTAAGTGTTCCCATGCATGAAAATTTATACACTTAGCCTTATGTCACACTCATATCATTCAAGACATCCCCAAATACTCTTTCAAACACTTAGACAATATTCTATCTCCAAATTTCAACTCCCAAAACTCATCTGGATTCTAAGGTTATCATTCAAGCTTCAAGTCTCCATCTCCAATCTTCATCAAGCTATTCTCCAAGGCTAAGGTATGTGGATTTCTTTCATGGGTTCCTTCCACCCATGATACCCAAGTTTCCTTATATTTAAAATTACATGATTTAAAGTTGATTTACTCATAGGTCTTAACTATTATGAATTTCATTACACACTATGGTGGGGTTTCATGAAATCATGGTTTTTTAGCATGTTTTGAACTATGGATCTAAGATCTAATGTGAGATTTGATGAAGGTTTTTGATGTATATTTCTTGAGGGTGTTACCAAGTATCTATTTATAGTTTTACATTGGACTTTCAAGCATGATTACACTCTTGAATTGCATGGTTTTATACTAGCATTACACACCTGCCAAATGTTTCATAAAATGTTTGGTTATCGTTATCATGAGGAATTGCAGTCCTAATGTATGTATTATGAGTTAAATGACTATATGATGATGAAATGAACATATGTATATGGTTTTCTCCAATAAAATGTTGGAATGTGACCATGCCCTACTCGGGGGTTGCGCGCTGAGTAATCATGTCGAGGGGTTTGTACCTTGATAACCATGTCGAGGGGTTTGTACCTTCATAACCATGTCGGGGGGTTTCTACCTCAGTCATCAAGGGTGGTAAGGTGTGACAAACCACCAACTATGTCGAGGGATTTATACCTTGATAACCATGTCGAGGAGTTTGTACCTCGATCACTAAGGGCGGTAGGGTGCAACGATCAACCAACCAATTGATAGGGCTGGTACCTCAATCACCAAGGGTGGTATGGTGCGACGATCCACCAATATCATAGTGAGCTCTTCTTACATATGTATTATGTTCTACACAAGCATGATTTACTACATAGCATCTCACAGGCATACCATATTTTTATTTTGCTACTCATTGCCTATGCTTATGCATTTTGATTATGTTTTTTATCTCTTTTTGCATTGTATCTTACATACTTGGTACATTCAAACGTACTAAAGCATACTCTATGCCTACATGATGTCACCATGTAGGAACTAGAGCACCACTTGATCATCCTCCTTTACATGGCTAGTACGACATCTCACAAGCTCTTTGGTGAGTCCACCATTTCAGGGACGATGCTTATGATCTCATGTTATGTTCTAAGACTATCTTTCTTTTATGTAAATGTTGACTATGAGGGTGAGCCCAGTAGCTTGTCTTGGCCCCTACTAAGTATCAAAGTTTTAGAGATGTTATTGGACATGTTTGTATTATGCTTTGAGCTTTGACTCTTGATGTTTATCATATGAGAATTGTTCCTTAGCCCCGTTTATCCCTATCTACTATCTTTTGTTTTATTTTATTGCTTCCATGACCAAGGATGTGTGTATGATATGCTAAGAGGCTTGTTTGGGGTTACTTCGGGTTCCCCATTCGTCGTGTCACATCTAGGCCCTAGGCTTGAGTTGTGACACCAGGTAACCATGTCGAGGGGTTGGTACCTTGATACTAACTAAGGGGTTATGCCTTGGTAACCGAGTTGAGGGGTTAGTACCTCAATTACCAGGGATGGTAGAGTGTGAGTATCCACCAACCAATCAAAGGGTTCGTACCTTGGTAACCGGGTTGAGGGGTTAATACCTTACTCCCAAGGGTGGTAGGGTGCGATGATACACCAACCAACTAAAGGAGTTTGTACCTAGGTAACCTACGGGCTTTACATGTTGATCTCTTCTTACACCTTATATTATATTATATGTAAGAATGTTTTACTTAAGCATTGATCATACATGTCATATTGCTAATATGTTATCTATTGCCTACTATTATGCATTTTGGTTATTATACTTATCACTTGTTGTATTGCATCCCACATACTTAGTACATTCAAACCTACTAACGCATACTCTATGCCTACATGATGTTACCATGCAAGAACCGGAGCCCCACTTGATTATCCTCCGCAACGTGGCTAGTATGACTTTTCTCAAGCTCTTTGGTGAGTCCTCTACTCCGAGGATGATGTTTATGATCTCATACTATGTCCTAAGACTATATTTCTTTTATATATATGTTGAGTGTGAGGGTGAACCCAGTAGCTTGTCTTGGCCCCCGCTAAGTATCTAAGTTTAGAGGCGTTGTTGGACATGTTATGTATAATGCTATGAGTTTTGACTCTTGATGTTTATGATATGGAAGTTGTCCCTTAACCCTGTTTATCCCTATTTACTATCCCTTGTTGTATTTTATTGCTTACATGACCAAGGATGTGTAATGATATGTTAAGAGTCTTGCTTGGGGTCCCTTCGGGTTCCCAATGCATCGTATCACGTCTAGGCTCTAGGCTTAGGTCGTGACATAAAGACTGGAAATCATAGTCTAAAATCCCCAATTTAAGACATTTAATTCCTGAATTTAGGACAAAAACAAGATAAAATTTATGAAAATGATTAATATAATGTTAGAAACACTTACCTAGCAAAATCCTTCGAAAATCTCCTTTCGGAATCACTCAAAAAGCTTGACAAATTCAAAAATAGAGTAAAAATGGTGTCTCTCAGGATTTTAAAACTGAACAGTGAAATTCCCTCCGTGATTGCGAGGACCAGGTCTACGAACGTGGAGCCTAACCAATCCTAACTCTTTGCGAACACGGGGACTAGGTCTGCGTATACGGAACCTAATGGCACACCACTCTGCGAACACAAGGACCAGGTCAGCCTGCACCAGAAAATAACAAACACCAACAACCAAGTCCAAATTCCCTACTTGGAACGGACCCCTAAACTCTTTCGAACTCAAAATTTCTCAAACTTTGTATGTATCCATACTAGAAATAGCAATCTAAACTCAACGTAATCATCATAAATTAGTTTTCAGGCCTCATCGCCATATTTACCGATTCAAGTCAATAAAACTAATTTAAAACATCAAAATACCAAAACTGCCCTCGGCAACCCTAAAAATTGTTTTGATACCATTTCTAGTGTTAGTTTCACCATACGAAACTAGTGGAACTATTGAAATTTCAATCCAACTTTTGAACTTAGAATGTTGACCCAAGTCAAGCTTCGATTTTGAAAATAGCTAAAATCACAACTTTAGGCCTAATAAACTCATTTTGACTTCAAATTTAGTTCTGCAACTTCCTATTGTTCAGTTATGGTATTCAGGAGCTAATAAAATTAACGAATCCACGATCCGACCTCCAAAACTCAAAATAACACGAAAACTCACTTTTTCCCTAACTTAAGCCTCCAAAAGTGGCAAACTTCATAATTTCAATTTTTAAAACTTAGAATTTTAATTTTAACTATTCAAATAGTTCAAATTAGGCCTAAGGCAACTTACGAAAGGGAAAAATACTAAATTTCACAGATAATACCAATAATGACCAACTAGGTCATTACAAGTCATGTATAAGAACATCTTCTGCTGCCACTTTTTGAAATCAACACAAATAAATTTTGTAGGTGTTTCCATCTATGGAATTGTAGGGGCGACATTTAAATGAAATGAAGGTGCAGTAGATAGTACTGTAGCATTCGACATTCCAACATTCACTTCATTTGTATTAGTTATTTTTCTATCACAAACAGATAGCCAACTTAGTATATAGAATGATAATGATTAATATAGATTTAGTTAATAATAAAATGAATTTGAATGATAAAGTTCTTATAACTTTAAATCAATATCAAATTTAACTAGAGTAGAAGCACAGAAGGCTTTAATCTATAAAATCAGAAGTCGGTAGATGAAAATACAGGAAAAAATAAATTTCCTAAGCTTGTTGTCTCTTATATTTAAAATAGTAAACCAGAAATAATAAGAAGATGAAAAATAAGAAGCATCTGAGTCCACAGAATTCACTCTGTGTCCTTAAGGAATTTAATCCCCTCACTGTACCCAAGATTATGGATTAATTTCTCCCAGAATAAAATGGATTTCCCTGTTAAAGAACTAGTGGTACCTCAAACTTCAATAACTTCAGTGAACTCAATAAAACAACAACAAAATCAAAATATAACTACTATTTTTTGATAAAAAAATGATCAAATGAAGAAAAATTCAATGCGAAAATTGAGAGAAAACCTCTCTGTTTATAGCCAACAAAGGGTTTTTTGTGCCTTACTAGAAAGGTCACAACAATCAAAAAAATGCATAATATTTTAGAAAGGTCACCACTCATAGGAAAAGCTATAACCCTTTAGAAAAAGATATAATCTTTTAGAAAGGTCACCACTCGTAGGAAAAGCTATGACCCTTTAAAAAAGTCACAGCTTTTCAGAAAAGTCATACTTATTATAAAGGTCACAATCCTTTATTTTCAATCACCATTTTAAAACCCAACAAAACAAAGAACCAAGAAAACATCTTCAGAAATCGTGAGTCCATCTAAAGTGAGAATTAGTGAGAAGAAGGATTATATGGACAAAATTCGAAGTTCTGCAAGTTTGGAAACCCAAAGTATTTTTTTGAACTATGTGGATATATAGACCTTACCATAGTTCGTAAGAGATTCAGGGAAAACTATCAATCCACATAATAGTGAAATGAGAAATAACAACATAAATAAAAGTTCCAATAAGTTGTTGCCGCAGTCAACTAATTTCACCCAAAAACATGAGGATTTTGAGAAGTTACAGTTCAAGCCTTATTGGTTAGTCCAACTTCAGTCCACTGCATCGTGTAAACTCTTCTAGTATCATAGATCGAGGCTCAATACAATAAGCGACCTCATAAAGAGGTTTCTAATCAAAACAGAAATGATTTCTCCATGAGGCATAAGAAGGTAGGTTTAACTGGCAGAAAAGATCCTTTCGACATATCTAGTTCATCTCAAATCAGCAAAAATGTGATAAAGAGAATTTAGCTCTCACTCATCACCTACATATTTCAGAATCTGATGCATGCATTGACTTAGCATCCAGTTCATTTTTCACTTTGCAAATTGGTGATTCATGGAGAAAGAAGTCATCTAATCACTACGAGACATTCTAGATATTGTCACTACAAGCTGTAGAGCCCTCTGGAGAGGGAAGGGAAAGGACAATACCTTTTAGTTAACCTCTCAATATGAACAATATTTAGAAGCTCAAGTCAATTATCCCCATTCATGTGAGCACTTATATGATCATAAGAAGCCCAACCAAGATGAGGATGAATACTATAACAAGAACATGAAGCAACAGGAAAAAGAATCACCAATATGTGAAGTTGTGATTGTATTAGACAGCAAGGACAGTAAGGATGAAAGGAGTCTTTATAAAAGGTTCAAGTTATCACTAGCATGAAGACATGTGTCAGGTCAGTGAAAGGCTTATCTCTGAGTTTAAATTTTCCTTTTGAAAGTTTATGCCTTGGACATAGTAAACTTGTATATTATGCTTTCTTGTTTCTCGGGGGCTCAGGCCTCTGCTATCACACTTTTCCTTCTTTTTGAATACCTTGGCTTAATATCTTTAGGCATATAATTTCAAGTATAAGCCAAAGGAATATGACAAAATTTCTTGGTGTGATTAGGAAATGAGTGGTGTACATCCTTTCACTACAATCTTTTTACCCAACAACTTGAAATGTTTGCCAATTTTCATTGGAAGACATTTCCTTTTTTGTAAAGACTTGGACTTTGTACGACATTAATGAAGCATAGAAATTTGGTTCTGGAAAGTTTTGGAACGACATGATGCTTTATGAAAGCCTTTACAGTCTGGGTGAGGCTATACAAATTGTGTAGAGCCTCCTTGAAGTGGCACTTGGCTTTGTATTGGGTGTGTGGGCTTTAATGTGTAGTGTAAGACTAAGGAATACCACACATCAAACCCACACAGATCGAGTGAAGCTTCACGGACCGTGTGGTGGACTATATGGTAGCCCTGTCCTTGAAAATCCATGGTTTTGGAACCAAGGCATGTCACACGGACCGTCTCACAGGCATATGAACCTTCACGGTCCGTGAGGTCCCTTATATAGGTGTCGAAGTGAAAATGTTCTAAGTATTGTATCATTGTCTCATAACTTGCTCGCGAAGGATTTTTCTAGGTGAAATGGTGGAGGAGTATACGGTTTGCATACCTTGGTACAGACCACAAGACAAACTATATGGATGCCTACATTGAAATTTTCCAAGTATAGAATTACTGATTGGACATTCATCAGTAGAATTTTTATAAGTGTTGGATCACAGAGCAAGTATACGGTACATATACATCATTATAAGTTGTGTACCTCTTCTTGAGACCCCTGACTTTAATTTTCTACTCGTTTTATTAATGGTGTTTTTGTAAATATAATTTATCCTAAGGGACTTTTGTGACTTGCTATACTATATGAAGAACATTCTGATGACTAGTCGGCATGCCATACGAAAGGGATTTACAGGTCGTATGGCATTCCATTGCCCATAATCGAGGTCTCGTACTCAGCTGCTGGAAATTTGGACTTCAATTTTACGATACCCTTCTACGACTCATAAAGTGGTTTATGCCCCGGAAAGGGAGTTTTGTCTGATGAAACTTTAGAAAGTTCAAATATTTGATCCTCAGTACATGAGCCATCTTCTATAATTCATAAAACCTTCTATGGCTTGTCTACATTTTCGTAAAATAAACATCCAAAAATAGCCCCTCATTGGATTGTTCAAGAAACCACCCTACAGCCGCAGAATAATTTACAGCTCGTAAAGGGTCCCCTGTAACAGCAAAAATTAGCAACTTCTGCACTTTTTTCCCAACATCAAGGCCAACCTGTAATCCTACACATACAAACACAAAACCACATAAACCCAACTAACATCACATTGATAACACACAAAATTCCAAGTTTGAAGCATCAAAAGTGTTGTATTTTTGTAGCACATCTATATCCTCAACTTAAAATTGTTTCTTGTCCTCAAGCGATGGACTCAATCTATATAGATAATACAGTAACACATAGACCTCAACCCAATGGCATACATCACATAAATCTCAAACTCAGATACCCACACTAGCTTTTCAAAACAGGATCAGATAGTTATCTCGCAAATGAATACAAACTGATGCATGTGACAACACAACTATGACAAGCAACGAAGTATCAACAACCCACAATCTCTGAACAAGTCTAGTGCTAACAATGCAATGCAGGTGCCCTCACAGAAAGAAGTCCCACACCTGACACTCAATGACGTTTTCATGTATAACCTTGGGACTATGAAAAATCACTCACTTTCACAAAACATATTCATGTATTATGCCTGATACCATAGGCTTAACCCTATACTCATGATAAAGATGTTCTGACCCAATATTAGGCCTATACTTGGTCGGTGAATAGGGAACTCGAAGGAACCCCAAACAAGCCTCATAGTATATCATTATATATCCTTGGTCACGGAAGTAACTAAAATAACAATAAGGGATAAGCATAAACAAGGGGAAGTGGGACTAACGGAGAGATAGAGAAAGAGAGTAATACTTAAATACCATAGTCAAGTCAAGCTCAAGTAAATTACACAACTTGTCCAACAACACTTCTAAATATAGATACTTAGTGGAGGCCAACATAAAGTAACTAGGCTCACCCTCATAGTCAAATAGAAATAAAGAAGAAATTATCAAAACATAGCATCAGAAACATAGACTAACATCCCTGGAATGGAGGACTAACCAACAAGCTTGAGTGAAACCATACTGGCCACGTGGGTGGAGAAGCCCAAGCGAGGCTCCGGTTCCTACATAGTGATATCATGTAGGCATAGAGTATGCATTAGTACGTTTGACTGTACTAAGTATGTGGGATGCAATGCAACAAGAGATAGGCGATATAATCAAAATGCTTAATCATAACAAGAGATAGTATATTAGCAACATGACATACATAAACAATGCTTATAGTAAAACATGCTAGAAAATAATCATTCTTATATAGCTTGTTTAACCCAATAAGATAACATGATTAGATCATCCAAATACTTAGTACTAGAGGGTGAGTGATTTAGAACGAGTCATAACCCCCTTCTAGTAGGTAATGGGTGGTACATGAGATAATGAGTAGCACATGATGATAAAAGATAGCATAAGTCATAACCCTTACATATGTGCATATGAGGGTAAGGCATTCCACATATTTCATAACCCCTTCATATGAGTGTATTTCATAACCTCAAATCATACATGATGGTAAGGAGTACAACATAGTTCATAACCCCTACATGTAAATATGAGTGCATGGCATAACCTCAAATGAGTACATTGCATAACCCTAAATCATACACGAGGGTAAGGAGTATCACATAGTTCATAACCCCTATAAGTAGACATGAGTAAGTGAAAAGCATAACTTCGTACATGAGGGTAAAGTGTACAACATAGTCCATAACCCCTACTTGCAGAGATTAGCCTTGCAGTAGAGGGTAAAACACATAGAATAATTCATAACCCTTCTAGTAGGCTTCACAATACACAAGAACATAAACCTTAGCATAAGAACCCCATAGCTCATCAATAATTCCTAAGAACATAGCAATATGAGAGCCCATCTATTCACTTGCAATACCATAGGTGTTTCACACGATTAAACACACATATATACATTCCTTTGATCATTATGTACATACATTCCTTTTCATCATCAATTATGTGATCTATCTATAAAATTTTGGATTTGTTCATAATGATCAAATTTTGGTCATCACATACATACATCATTTCATCATCGTTTCATCATCATATAATCATCATAACATCATTCAACGTATAAGACATTCATTGGACCTTTAATTCCTCAAGAAACCCTAGACGGACATTTTATCAAACACTTAGAGGGTGTGTAGTGCTAGTGTAAAATCACGCAATTTAAGAGTGAAAATATGCAAGTAAATCCCATATAAAACCATTAATCAACACTTTGTATCACCCTCAAGCACATACATCAAGACTCTTCATCAAATCCAACATTAGATCCAAGATATAGAGCTCAAAACAAGCTGAAACAACCATACTTTCAAGAACTCAAATCATTGTGCAGTAAATTTTTTAATATACAGAACCCACATGTAAAATCCACTTTCAATCATGTAATATTAGTAAAAAAGAGGCTTGGGCACCATGGGTAAAGGACCCAATGGTTGAAACCCATATACTTTAGCTTTGGAGAACCCTTGAAAGAGATTGGAGATGGAGACTTGAAGCTTGAACGAAATCCTTGAAGAAATCCTTAAGATTGGTCTTGAGTTTTGGGACTGAATTTAGGGTGAAATATGAGTCTAACTATTTGAGAGGATATTGGGGAATGTAAAGGATGATATGAGGGTGAAACAAGGCTAAGCATATGTATTTTCTCATGTGGGAAGGCTTAGGCCCAAGACTTAAAAGTCTTGGACCGAAGTCAAAAAAATACACAGAAAAAGAACATTGGCGCGTCCGCCAGCATCGCATACAACATTCTAGAAATCACATTTTGAGATTTTCAAATTTTGATATGATTATTCTAAAATCAGGATTAGACCCTCTTCCCCCTTAATTTGACCCCCTCAATAAGAATATGAAGTTGAATTTTCAATATCACACACGAAATTTGAGATATACGGAAATTAAGATTGCGGGCATTTTCGAGGCACATTTTCGGGCACCTTTTGGGGTCGTTTCAAAATCTGTCCCTTGGGAACATTTGTCCCGAATGTCAAAGAAATGTATATGAGAAGAGTAATCATAAACAAATCAGCCCCAACAAGAATGCAATAATACATTTAAAACACAATTTCTCACAATATCAATGTAAGTGTCAAAAATCATCATGAACTTGTTAATATAAACATGGATGCATGCAAATGACGTAGGGCCTGAAACACAAGACTTGGAATCATGGAAGGACTAGACATATCATCATAGGATTGAATAGAAATGAAAGAGATAGGGATGTTATTTCTCCATGCCCACTCCCCAAGAGACACTTTCGACTTGAAGAACCTTCCAAAGAGCCTTGACGAATACCACATCCTCATCAATCAACTTCGAACGCACACCATCCACTTAGTACCAAGTCACCATCTCCCCTTTGGGAGAAGACCACCAACTTTATCAAGATGGAAATCAACGTCTTACTTAACTAGACCCCTTCAACCATAGAACATTCAGAACCATCAAAGTCACTACACCACCATTCTCAACCTCACCCACCCTAGTCAACTGGTGAACTCCTCCAACCAGCTTCTTAACACCGAAATGTCTCCACATTCCAAATTTTGGCAAGCAGCCTCACCTTCTATGAATTCACATCATCACCCTCAAATGATTCACAAGTTCTCCCTCACTATCGAAAACAACCAACACATCATCACCAAGGACCATGTAGCAAGGTATGGATTAAACACCCTATTCATGAGACCTATAGACATGACCGGTACATAAGTTAAACTAAAAGACACCACCTCAAATTCAAGATATTGAAAAGGACATCAAGGACTCATTGATCACCAGAAACCACTCAATGGAAATAACTTAGGTTCAACACCCCTGACTCTTACAAGACAAAAAATGCAATCTCTTAGAGATCAATTGTACCTTAAAACAAGGAATGGCTTACCCCTTCAGTACTACTCAAAGACGAGTTTAAAAATGGAATTGGGATTTAACTCCACAAGCCCCATCATCAATAAAGACACAACATACATGCAACTAATCCAACCCAAGAATGACATCAAAATCCACCACATCGAATCCAAAAGGTCATAAGGCATGACGTAATGCAATAAGAACACGGAACAATACTGATGAACCTTCTAGCAACAATAGACTCAACAAAGGTGTAGACACTAAGCTTCACGTAACCACCCAGAACACACATGAAGCCTTCAAGCAACAAGAGGAAAACAAATAAAGGGAATAGGGACACCTGAACCTTTCCATGCATACATATCAAAGTCAAAGAAACTCACATTAGCCTTGAGCACGACCCTCCTTACCCTTGTTCCGGATATAAGGGCAATCAATAAGCTTTGTGACCTTCTTTTCCACACTTGTAACATGCTCTTGAATTCTTTAAGCATTTTCCATGATGATACCTTTCACATTTTGGGCATTTTGAAAACTCATTCCACCATCGCCTCCTTGAGACCAATCATCCTCAAATCAAGCCCTCTTAGATTCCCTACTCCTTTTCTTACTAAGCTTCTCCACCTCCATTTGCTCGGCATAGGTCATCAAATGGGACAAGTCCATATTACTAATCAACATAGCAGATCGGCATTCTTTACTTACCAAGTTGGACACACCTATCACGAACTTGCTCATTCTAGCCCTTGGGTCGGGAACCAAGTGAGCAGCATACTCCCTCACACTCATTGACCCTTGTCTCAAATTCATGAATTCTACCAATTTGGCTTCTCTAAGCTCAAGAGGGAAGAACTGACTAAGGAATGCCGCCTTGAACTCCTCTCAAAGCACCATATTGTGGATTTCCTTCTCCTCTCTCCATTGGTTGTACAATGTATGTGCTACTCCCTTGAGTTGGTAGCCCGTGAACTCTGCCTTATCTTCTGATCCAATATCCATGATATCCAATACCTTATAAATCTCGTCAACAAACTCTTGTGGATCCTTATCCACTTTTGACCCATAGAACTCTGGCAAGTTCATCCTCATGAAGTCTCTCACCTGAGAAGCCGATATAGCGACAAGAAGGGCTTGGGCCCCTTGGTTGACCTGATTGGCAACAACTTGAGCAAGCAAAAGTGAGTGCCTCCTAAAGCTCTCCATTAACCGATTGTCCCTTGGGAGCTCGGTGGCAAGCCCAAAGTCCCGTTAGGGTGCCTAACTCTGATCCTTTTGGCATGTTATCACTATTTATTTTCTCAAAGGCATGTCAAATATAGAAATCTCTTATAATATACATAGAAAGCGCATGGGTGCCAATGGGTGCCCGTCCGCCCTAACGGGACTTTGGACGTGACAGAAGTGGTATCAGAGCAGGTCATCCTAGGGAACCTACAAAGTCATGTCTATGTAGAATCTTGTTTATCGATGTGTTGTGCATCACATTAATAAGTAGGAAGCTACATGGCATTTAGGAGTTGTTACTTTCTTTTCATTCTTTAGATCATGCCATAGAGTAAAGTGTAATAGGTGCATTATGTCTAACTCCTAAATTGTTTTGTACAGCAAGTATGCCTGAAGGTAAAGGGAAAGGAGTAGAAGTGGTGGTTGATATACCCAGTCAAGTGAGACAATGATATGAGGTTCAAGAGGAGTCTTTGTCACAGACATCTCCAACTCCTCCAGCTCCTGATAAACCCGAAAGTAGTGAAATTCCCCCAAAACCACCTATTGATGCTACCATGTAGGATCTGAGAAATGCAGTCCAACTATTGACTCGTATAGTTGCTGGCCAAGGTCAAAGGCAGGAAGGTCCAGTTACAGGTATAGGTGGTGCGAATAGGGCAGCTGGCACGAGGATAAATGATTTCCTTAATTTGGATCCTTCATCCTTCACTGGTCAGATCCTAATAAAGATTCCTAAGACTTTATTGATCAGATTTAACGCACCTTGGATGTTACACATGTGAGTGGTACAAAAGCTATTGAGTTAGCGACATATAGTTTGAAGGGTGTGGCTATATTGTGGTATAAAGCTTGGAAGCAATCCAAGGGTATAGATGCACCCGCAACTACCTGTAAGGAGTTAAAAGAGGCATTTCTTGACCATTACTTTCCATTAGAGATCTGAGAGGCCCGTGCAGATCAGATCTTGAATCTTCACCAAGGGAATATGAGCGTGAGGGAGTATAGCCTTCAATTTAATTCCCTGGA
>JAOTQR010064223.1:0-13704 GCA_025774065.1 Solanum ossicruentum | reverse complement strand
GAAGAAGAGTGAAAGAAGAAGAAAGAAGGGTTTTTGGGAAATTGGGGGCGCGTGTGGTACACGCGCCCGGTAAAAAACCTTTTTTTTTTTTAATAATGTTTCAAATCGTTAAAATAAAAATAAAAGTACGACGATTAATTTGACACCAATTTATGAAAAGGTCGGACAAAATTGGGTGTCAACAATTGGTCCTAAGTCAAAACATCCCACAAGAATACTTATACATATATATGCTTTCAAAAGAGATTCAAGTCATTTCAAATCCTTTCAATGCACATTTAGGCTCAAAAGCCAAACACATTTCATAATCATTTGTACTTGGGCTCAAAAGTCAAATCATATAGTTCATAATCATGATACTCATGCACTGGAATAGCTCATTCGCATATATGAGATGATGCAAGCACCCAAAATGTTCAAAGAGCTTTAATCATAAACATTTATGTGATCACATTCTTATCATAACCATAATTTTTATCAAAATCAATTACATAAACATAATTGGGCTTAATCCACTTCATAATTTTCGTGAAATCCAATGTACATAAATGCATATGCTATGAATAAAATGAGAGTAGCATGGGTAATAGAGATTTAAACTTAAATCAAAAATTCATTACGAAATTTAAGTAAAGAAACAAGTAAAATTCACATTCAAATCATAATATAGGTTACCCATGTACAAATCAAGCTTTAAAGGGACACACACTTCCATAGCTTCATAATCTCAATCGCAAACCATCATATTAGGGATTAAAGTAACTTAAAATCATAAAAAAAGTACAACACACACATCAAATAAATTTAATAAATCATAATAATGAAAACTCGTATTTAAAGTAAGTTAAAATTTCATGAAATTGAATGAAAATGGTTTTGGGTCTTCTTGATTGAAAAGGACTGAAACGGCCTAAAAAAGTGCCCAAAAATATGCCTCGAAAATGCACAAAATATAATTTCTGTATATCTCAAAATTCTTGCGTGATTTCAAAAATTCGACTTCATATTCTTGATCAGGGGTCAAATTGAGTGGAAAATGGGTCTAACACCGATTTTAGAGCGAACGATTCACAATTTTGATTTTCCAAGTTTAATGAAAAGTAGTGTCCAGGCGCGTCAGTGGCGCGACGTGCCTCAGTGCATTTTGCTGCCCAGTTTTTTTATCCGACCAAGCCTTTTGAGTCCTGGGCCTAAGTGTTCCCATACGTGAAAATACCTATACTTAGCCATATTTTTTGTTCATATCATACAAGACATTCCCCAATACTCACTCAAACACTTAGCCTTATATTTGCTCTCAAAGTTCAAGTGCCAAAGCCCTCTAAGGATCTTAAGGAATTCAATCAAGCTTTAAGTCTCCCTCTCCAACTTTCATCAAGTTTTTCCCCAAAGCTAAGGTATGCCATTTTCTTTCATGGGTTCTTTTCAGCCATGACGCCCAAGCCTCCTTTTACTTAATATTGCATGATTTAAAGTTGATTTACTCATGGGTCTCATCTATTATGAATTTCAATGTACACCATGTTGGGATTTATGAAATGTTTATTGTTTTAGCATGTTTTGAGCTATGAATCTAAGATCTAACGTGAGATTTGATGAAGGATTTTAATGTATATTGCTTGAGGGTACTACAAAGTGTTTATTGATGTTTTACATTGAATCTTCTAGCATGATAACACTCTTGAATTGCATGGTTTTACACTAGCACTATACACCTGCCAAGTGTGATAAAATATCCGGTTATGGGTTCTAGAGTTGTTGAAGGTCTAAAGAATGACATATGAGTTGAATGAATTTATGATGATGATAAGAATGTTTATATGAGTTATTCTTTTTTGAAAAAGTACCTATGGTGTTACAAGTAGATTGTTGGGTTCCCATGTTTGTTGTGTTCTTAAGAAAATGGAGAAGGTCATCCCTTGATGCTTGAAATTTAATGGTTTGATAAGCTAGTTCTATGATTCCTATCGAGAAAGCCATGCCATAAGGTAGAATTACTAATAATCCCTACCAAAAAGATCATATCATAAGGTATGGATATCCTACCGAAAAGGTCATACCGTAATGTAGAATGACTAATAGTTTCTACTTAAAAGATCATATCGTAAGGTGTGGACACCCTACCGAAAAGGCCATGCCGTAAGGTAGAAAGACCAATGGTTTCCACTGAAAGGATCATATCATAAGGTGTGGACATTCTATCGAAAAGGCTATGCCGTAAGGTAGAATAAATCATGGCTCCTGCCCAAAAGATTATATCATAAAGTAGAAGACGTCTTATACTACCTATCAAAAAGACTATATCGGTAAGGGTATTGGTATCACTCTGCGAAAAGATTATACCGTAAAGCGAGTGGGGGCCATTTAGCCCATTTCATGAAAGTTGGTAAACAGGGGATGAGTATGTATTCCATATTGAGATCACATTCCTTTATCATGATTTACAAGAATGTTTTCCCTTAAGCATTGATCATGCATGTCATATTGATGTTATACTTATACTTGTTTATAATTTATGCATTTGGATTATGTCGCCTATCCCTTGCTAGCACTGCAACCTACATACTTAGTACACTCAAATGTAATAACGCATTCTCTATGCCTACATGATGTTACAATATAGGAACCAGAGCCTTACTTAATCATTATCCTCCTCGTGGCTAGTACGATTTCTCTCACGGTCTTTGGTGAGTCCTCCATTTCGGTGACGATGTTTATGATCTCATACTTTTTTTTGAGACTATCTTCTTTTATGTATATGTTGCCTATGAAGGTGAGCCCAGTAACTTGTCTTGGCCCCCATTCTTATCTATGTAGTAGAGTATTGCTGGACATGTCATGTGTAATGTTATAAGCTTTGACTCTCTCTTGACTCTTGTTGTTTATTATATAAAAGTTGTACCTAGCCCTGGTTATCCCTATTTACTATCTCTTGTTATTATCTTATTACTTCCGCGACCAAGTATGTGTAATGATATCTTAAGAGGCTTGCTTGGGGTCTCTTTGGATTCCCCTTGCATCGTGTCACGTCTAGGCCCTAGGTTGGGTTGTGAAAAACTTGGTATCAGAGCACTAGGTTGTTAGATCCTCGGAGTCTAACACACCGCTTCGATTAGAGTCTTATTCATGGTTGTGTTGTATCACAACTGTGTGTAAGAGGCTATGAGGCATTTGAGGAGATGTTTCCTTTCTTCATGATCTAAGTCGTGATACAGAGTTGAAGTAATTTCCCCCTCCCCCCCCCCAAACAATTATTCTTTGCCATGCTAGTTGATTATGCCTAACACAAGGGGAAGAAGAGCCCGCGCTCCTGAGGGACAACCGGCACATGGAGAGCTTCGAGATTCTCTCACGTTTCTTGCACAAGTTATGGCTAGCCAAGCCAATCAAGGAGCTCAAGCCCTTCATGCTCCTACCCTGAGATCTAGAGTGAGAGACTTCATAAGGATGAACCTACTGGAGTTCTATAGATCAAAGGTGAATGAAGACCCACAGGAGTTTATTGTTGAGATTTATAAAATATTGACCATCATGGGTATTAGATTGGAAGATAAGGTGGAGTTGGCAGTTTACCAACTCAAAGGGGTAGCAAAAATTTAGTTTACTTAATGGAAGAATGGACAGGGAAACAATAATGTGGTTCTATGGGAGGAGTTTAAGGCGACTTTTCTTAATTAGTTCTTCTCTCTTGAGCTTAGGGAGGCCAACATGGTGGAGTTTATGAATTTGAAGCAAGGTTTAATGAGTGTGAGGGAGCATGCACTCAAGTTCAACTAACTCTCTAAGTATACTCCTCACTTGGTTGCTGACCCAGGGGCTAGAATGAATAAATTTGTGATGGATGTTTCCGATTTGGTAAGTGAAGAATGTCGATCTGCTATGTTAATTAGTGACATGGAATTATCTCACTTGATGACTTGTGCCGAGCAAATAGAGGAGGAGAAGTTGAGTAAAAGAAGGGGTAATGAGGCCAAGAGGGTCGACTTGATGGTGGCTCCCAAGGTCTAGAGTCCGACGATGCTCCAAGCAAGAGGATCGCTAAGGATGGGGTGTCAAACCCAAGGCCCCGCAGAGATGATGGAGTGATCGTCCTAGATGCCCAAAATGTGGGAGGAAACATGGTGGTACATGTTGGAGGAACACAGGTGCATGCTTTGGGTGTGGGGAAATGGGCGACAAAATTCTGGATTGCCCATATGCTCAAAACAAAGGTAAAGATAGTTATGTTGACTAAGGGAATGCTCTAAGACGTAATTGGTTCTATGTTCTTCAAAGGGGACAAGAGGTAGATGAGGCACCCAATGTTGCTACTGATATATTAAAGTTTCTTTGACTTAGATGTGTGTGCATTGGTGGGTCTAGGTGCCACTATTCCCTTCATTATTCTTTTATTGCTTGTGGCCTTCTTGTGTGTGTCCTAAGTTGCTATGTGAATCTCTTGGTGTTTACCTCTTTGTCGAGTCTATTATTGCTAGAAGGTTCGTAAGTATAGTTTTGTGGTCATGTTGTGTCTAGGTCTTGCCTTGTGATTTTGTTGGATTGGATGTGGCGAGTTTGAGATCATGCTTTTGGAGTGGATTATTTGCATGCATGTTGTGTCTCCTTTGATTGTAGTGCTCGTGGAGTTAGATTCTAACTCTCTAGTAGACCCGTCCTTGAGTAGGAGGTGGTAAAAAAGGTAGCAAAAGAGGTAGGCTCAATTCTTGTCTTAAGGTACAATTGATCTCTAAGGATTGCATGTATCGTCTTGTGAAAATTAGGGGTGTTGAACCTAAGTTATCTTGTTTATTGAGTTGTTGTTGTTGGTAGATGAGTCCTTGAATGTCCTTTCTGATATGTTGAATTTGGGGTATTGTCTTTTAGTTTGCTAGTGCACTAGCTATGTCTATAGGTCTCAGAATATGGTTTCTAACCCCTACCTTGTTATGTCTGTGGTATTCCTTGGTGTTGATATATTGGTTTGTGTCCGAAAGTGAGGACGAGTTTGTGAATCATTTGAGCATGATGTTATAAATTTTGATGTATGTGAGGTCGCTTGTGAACCATGGGAAGTGGGAGTCTTTGGAATAACAAGAGGGTAGTTGGAGAAGCTAACTGGTTGGCTAGGTTAGTAATGAGAATGGGTGAAGAGAGAATGGTTGTGTAGTGGTTCCGCCTTAATAGAGTTAGAGGTTTTGGGTGAAAGAGGGCAGAGTGGAAGTTGTTTCCCAAGGGGAGATGGTGGTTTTTGGTACCAAGTGGACTATGTGTGTTTAAGGTTGGCAATTGAGTTCATGGATTTTGGGTTCTTATAGAGAGTTGAAAAATCTTGGTAAGGTTGCATGCGAATGTGAACTTGCCTATGGGTATGAGTATGGTTCGTCTGATTTTTCATGCTTCTAAGTTGAAAGGGATGTGTTAGCGTCTCTAATGCTATAGAACTCTTTGAGGTTGTATGTTTTGTGGAGGATAAGTTGGCTTAGGAGAAGGTCTCGATGGGAATATTGGATAAATGGGTGGAAAAGTTGTTTAATAAGGGTGTAATATTCGTCAAGGCCCTTTGGAAGAATCGTCACGTCGGTAGCGTCTCTCGGGGAGCCGGAGCAGGCATGAAGGAGCAATATTCGTGCCTCTTTCATTCTATTCAAGCTTATGATATTATGTCAAACCCCTTTTTTGTGATTTCATGTCTCATGTTCCTGTCCCTAAGTCATTTGCATACATTCATGTTTACATTGAAAAGGTTCATGGTGATTTTACACTAATATTGAGATTTTGAAACTTGTATTTTAAAGAGTATTGTTGCATTAATGTTGGGGATGAACCCTCCATGATTACTCTTCTGTTTGACATTTCTTTGGCATTCGAAGACGAATGTTCCCAAGGGAGAGATATTGAAATGACCCTAAAAAGTGCCCGAAAATGTGCCTTGAAAATGTCCGGAATTGTAATTTTCATATATCTCAAAATTCGTGCATGATTTTGAAAATATGACTTCATATTCTTGATCAGGGGGTTAAATTGAGTGGAAAATGGGTCTAATCCTAATTTTAGAGCGAACGATTCGCATTTTTGATTTTCCAAGTTCGACAAAAAACAGTGTCCAGGCACGTCAGTGGCATGACACGCCTCAGTGTATGTCGTTGTCCATTTTTTTGTCTGGTCCAAGGCTTTGGAGTCTTGGGCTTAAGTGTTCCCATACGTGAAAATACCTATACTTAGCCATAGTTTGCCTTCATATCATACAGGACATTCCCAATACTCACAAAAACACTTAGGCTTATATTTCTCTCAAAATTCAAGTGACAAAACCCTCTCCGAATCTTAAGGAATTCAACCAAGCTTCAAGTCTACATCTCCATCCTTTATCAAGTTTTTCCCCAAAGCTAAGGTATGAGAGTTCTTTCATGGGTTCCTTTCACTCATGATGCCTAAACTTCTTTTTTACTTAAAATTGCATGATTTAAAGTTAATTTACTCATGGGTCTCATCTATTATGAATTTTACTGCATACTATGTTGGGGTTTATGAAATGGTGATTATTTTAGCATATTTTGAGCTATGAATCTAAGATCTGACATGAGATTTGATGAAGGATTTTGATGTATATTGCTTGAAGGTATTACCATGTATCTATTGATGGTTTTACATTGAATCTTCTAGCATGATAACACTCTTGAATTGCATGGACACTAACACTATACACCCACCAAGTATTTGATAAAATATTCGATTATGGGTTCATGAGTTGTTGAAGGTGTAAAGCATGGCATATGAGTTGAATGACTTTATGATGATGATAAGAATGTTTATATGAGTTATTTTCTAATGAAAAAGTACCTATGGTGTTGCAAGTAGATTGTTAGGTTCCCATGTTTGTTGTGTTCTTGAGAAAATGAAGAAGGTCATCCCTTGATTCTTGAAATGTAATGGTTTGATAAGCTAGTTCTATGATTACTATCGAAAAGGCCATGCCGTAAGATATAATGACTAATGATCCCTACCAAAAAGATCATATCATAAGGTATTGACATCTTATTGAAAAGGTCATGCCGTAAGGTAGAATGACTAATGATTTCTACCAAAAAACTCATATCGTAAGGCATGAATGCCTTACCAAAAAGGCCATGCCATAAGGTAGAAAGACCGATGGTTTCCACCAAAAGGATCATATCGTAAGGTGTGGACATTCTATTGAAAAAGCCATGCCGTAAGGTAGAACGAATCACGGTTTCTACCCAAAAGATTATATCGTCAAGTAGAAGACATGTTATACCACCTATCAAAATGACTATATCATACGTTAGGGGTATTGGTAACATTCTCCAAAAAGGTTATACCATAAAGTGAGTTGGGTCCATTTAGCCCATTTCATGAAAGTTGGTAAAAAGGGGTTGACCATGTATTCCATATTGAACTTACTTTCCTTGATCATGATTTACATGCATGTTTTCCCTTAAGCATTGATCATGCATGTCACATTGATGTTAAACCTATCCTTGCTTATATTTTATGCATTTGATTATTTTGCCTATCTCTTGCTAGCATTACATCCTAAATCCTTAGTACATTCAAATATACTAACGCATACTATATGTCTACATGATGTTACCATGTTTGGAACCAAAGCCCTACTTGATTATCCTCCCCCACATGGCTAGTATGATCTCTCTCAAGATCTTTGGTGAGTCCTCCATTTCGGGAAAGATGTGTATGATCTCATACTTTATTTCAAGACTATCTTCTTTTATGTATATGTTGACTATGAGGGTGAGCCTGGTAGCTTGTCTTTGCCCCCGCTTTTATCTTGTAGTAGAGGTGTTGTTGAACATGTCATGTGTAATTTTATATGCTTTGACTCCCTTTTGACTCTCGTTGTTTATTATATAAAAGATATCCCTAGCCCCGGTTATCCCTATTTACTATCTCTTGTTATTATCTTATTGCTTCCATGACTAAGGATATGTAATGATATGTTAGGAGGCTTGCTTGGGTTCCCCTTGCGCAGTGTCATGTCTAGGATCTAGGTTTGGATCGTGACAGGAATCAAGAATCAAAACCCACATACCTTGCCTAGGAAGATCAACTTGAGAAGAATCTATCTTGAAGTTAAAACCCAATTGAGTCTTATCTTGAATCTTGAAGATGAGACTTGGAGAGAATTTTAGAAATTGAATTTTAGAGAATGAGTGTTTTCTAACGAGAATGAATTGTACTGAAAGAGTATTAGATGATTTAGGAGTCTAGGCTAAGTGAAAAGGTCATAAAAGACCCTTAGAATAACCCAAAATTATGTAAGGACCATTAATGACACGAAATTTAAAAATTTGGATATACCTATGCACAGACGAGTTCTATGAAAACGGGCATAAATTCTTGATCCGAACTCGAAATTAGGTGAAACTAGATACAATGGAAAGAAAGTCAAAGAGTTTTAATTTGAAAGGTCATGCACCACCCAGTTTGTTTTGGAATAAGAGATATGGGAATAAGAAATATGCTCATTTAAAGTTGACCCTTTTATCGGTTCTTCTGAAAAGCTTAGCCAATTGAATTCCTTTGAACTTAACTTGATGAAAGAGATCCATGATGGACCTAAACTACATACATGAGCTTGTATTGAAGGCTTGAAAATGATTTTAGCATGGACTTGAAGGTTATATAGAGATCCTTCGACTAAAGCTTGAAAGGAGGATCCCTAAAGTGTTTTGAGCAAATGAATAAGAGCCAAAATATTGTGGAGTGATATGAGGTGACATCGAAAGCTTATAACTGATTCAGATGGTTAGAGAATTAGCCCTAATTAAATGTAACTTAGAAAGACCATGTCCAACCTTTTTTCATCCTTATGAAGCCCGAATACTTGCAAATTTCTCCCGAAAATGAAATTTCTAGCCTTCATTCGATCTTACAACTTGTGGGGTATTACATTCTCCCCCCTTGGATCATTCGTCATCGAATGAGAAACGGACCAGCTTGAATAGATCAAATCACACATGAACAGCCCACATGAAAACATAATGCAATTCAAAACATTGAAGTCATGAAGTCTATTAAAATTGCATCAAAACATCATTCAAAACTAATTTTGCATGCATGATATGACATAAGAACGTGGAAATGGAAGAATCGGACTATTTGAGAATGAAGAACCTACTCCTTTAGGCCCGTGTAGAATATAATTTGACAGTTAGTAGCATCACATCAAATAACAATACACCCCAACACCATTCCCATGAAATCCTCTTACATAGGCAACAATTTTCAGTCAATTCCTATCCCCAAGAGTATGAATGCACTTATGACATAATGAAGCTAGAACATAAAGAGGCATAAGGATAGGCTTGAGAAACCAACACCCTAACAACAAAACAAATGACCCACTAGGATCCTATATCAATTTGGTATGATAAATAAAAAATCAACCCCTACCTATCATTTCCATAATCTAAGGGATCTAATACATACCAGTGAGTGCAACCCGAGCTCTCTCTTTTCCTCTCCTAACGACTAGTGGACAATCCTTCCTTGTGTGCCCAACCTCCTTACACTCAAAGCGACCATCTCTACTAGCCTTAGACTCTCCTATATGCATCTTGTCACACTTTTGGTAGGTGGGGTATGGGTGCCTTTCCTTCTTGTTGTGTGGTACCAAAACATTACTCAAATCATCATCAATTCGAGCCCTCTTAGCCACCTTAACACTCAACTTAAGCTTTTATGCTTCAGATCTGTTCAGCATATGTCATAAGTCTGGAAATGTCCATCTCCCCAATAAGCATGGCCGTACGACAACCTTTCAGAACCAAGTTAGAGATCCCCGAAATAAATTTGTGCATTCTTGCATGGGGTTCAGTCACTATCACAGGAGCATACTTTGAGAACTTTGTAAATTTGAGGGCATACTCTCTCACACTCATTTTACCCTATTTGAGGTTGATAAATTCTGTTAGCTTGACCTCTCTAAGCTCAAGAGGAAAGAAACGATCAAGAAAGGCAAACTTGAACTCTTTCCATTCAACCCTTTATCACTTGCTCGCTCAACCAACCATTTGGTATACCATACTTGAGACACATCCTTCAAATGATAAGAAGCTAACTCGGCTTTCTCCTCTGAATTCACCCCCATAATAATCAACACCTTAGAGTGTTCATCAATGAAGTCTTGAGCATCCTCATCAGCCTTTTATCCATAAAACTTCAGAGGATTCATTCGAGTAAAATATCTCACTCTAGCAACCAGAGTGGGAGCATGAGGAGGGAGGTAAGCTTGTCTAGCCTGGGTGGTCACCACTTGGGCAAGCATGGCAATAGCAGTACAAAATTAACAATGAGTGACCAACTCTCCCATTGGCTATTGAGGAACTTGGTCCTTATTAACTGGGGCCTGCCTTAACAAAGTAGCTCATGGAAGCACCTGTAAGGTAGCAAGGACATCACTAGGGTTAAGAAACCTTAATACATACTCCAAAGCATGACATAAGACATGAAGAAGTGAGACAATTCCTAGAATGCCATCATAGCCTCCCACTAATAGGTATGGTGAACTTCACACCTATGAATAAGACTCTACTCGACGCGGCATATTAGACTTCGAGGATCATTTTGAAATCTAGTGCTTTAAAACCATCTTTTTCATGACCTAGACCAAGGTTCTAGGAGTGACATGGCGAATGGGAAATTGAGAGTCCCCAAACAAGCCTTAAAGTATCCATATTCATATCATTGGTTTGGAAGCACACATAAAATAGTAAACATATAGTTCTAAGGAATGGAAAAGTAAGACTCACGCTATGGGAATATCATAGGGGTAGGGATTAACATAGATTCACAAAGCACATAAGAACTAAAGGGCGGGTAAGTATGACTGACTCTATGGGGGCAATACGGGACTTCGGATCTTCCACATTTCTGTAACAAAACATATACTAATTCTCATAATCAATCCATAATAGCCATATCTTATAGATAACCATAATCATGAACTCCAAATTCAACACATAGCTCATATCCATACAAGAGTCTACAAAATGTCCAACAACGCCTCTAGTCATAAGAGGGGACGGGGACCAAGATATGTTCGTGCTCACCCTGAAAGTATAGATAACATAAGAAAAAGCAACATACGGTAGAGGAATGGTGGCTTGTCCTTGGAAGATAGGATTCAACATAACAAGTATCTTAATTCAAATCTAGCCGTCCAACGGTGGATGAAAGTAGTCTCCAGTCCCTACATAGTTAGATCATGTAGGCAAAAGTATGCATTAGTACATTTGAATGTACAAAAAATGCGAGCATGCAATGTATATGACTTATCAAACCTACATTCAGTGTTAGATGACAAAAGCACACAATACAAAAAGAAGTATATATCCAAAGAAGAGTATATAATAATATGCCATGAATTTCATGATGCATGAAATGCATAATGCTCATATATAGTGGGTATGGGACCTTAACAGACATTTCAAACTCATGTGAGCTATAATATGAATTCTTTTGATGTTGACCTCACATTGGTTAAAGAAGGTTACTTGTTAAAGGTAATCTACACCATACCTTATGACCCGGTTATTTCGTATGTGGTGGCCACCTTTCTTATGACTCGATTATTTCGTATGTGGCAGCCATCTTCCTTACGACCTAGTCATTTACGAAGGATTCCCATGTTATTTCTAGCAGGTCATGCTTCATCTAACGGAATAAGCCTCAAATCTTTCTAGCGGCAGGTCATGCTTCAACTAACGAGATGAGCCTCAGATCTCAATATCTATGCTGGCACATAGTTCAAGAGAAAGGAAGAGTACCCTTAGGGATAGCCCTGACGCCTCCAATCTTATCGGTGCTGTCAGGACCCAAAAATGGGCATGACGGCACTGGTCTTATCCCACCAAGACAAGTTAGCCTACAATCCAACTATAATCTTAAAAGTGCAAAATTATAATAAAAATAAAAGTTCAATTATGGATAATAAGTCAACTTAATGAAAATCCCCCAAAACCTGATTATCACATGCACAAGCTTCTAATGTATTACAATAGATTCGAAAGAAAACACAAGTATAAAATGATATTGTCTCTAGAATAGAACAAAATCATAAATAAGAGTAAGAAGTCAGCTGGGATGGCAAATAGCTAGAACTCTCAATCTCCAAAGGAAGCCTCAGACAAGGAAGAGTGGAGAGTATCACGGGAATCCGGGCTCGCAGCCTACAAAATTTGTTGTAGCAAGGGGGGTGAGTACCAAACACACGGTACTCCGCAAGTGAACTAATAAACACAAAATTAAGTAATATAGAATACTGATACCCCCAACACTCTAACCAAACTCCTACAACTATAACCTAAGTCATAACCTTCACAATTACACCAACCGAAAATGTTATGATCAAAGCCTATGATAGTATAATCCACATTTATCCCACTTTCAAGTCATAGGGAAAATTTCTATAATTTATCAACTCCTCGCTAATTCTTAAGTGTCATTAAATCTATATCGAAACTAACCATATAAAGACATAAACAAGTCAGATGATATAATGAATAACCAATCTCAATAGCACTCCATATAATCATAACAAGACAGAGCATTATGGGATGAAGATGAATATCGTGAGAGCAATGCAATGCAATGTCATGTAGAATGATGCATGTCTGTCCTAGTGATACACACTCGCTGTAACACAGCTCGGGACCTATGGGGGACTCCTAGTCCATGCATCTGTCGCTGTGCGCGACCCGACCTGACCCATCGAATCATAGTAACTATCACGGCATGTGACCCGACCCATCAAATCATAGTATCCTCTTTAATTCTCATTCTTTTTCACTAGCTGGAACCATTTCCCATCGGCTTTACATTTCTTTTCTTGGAACATACAGTAATTACATAGTAAATACACAATAATCATGTTCATAAAAATAAAATATGCAAGATGCCCATACAAATTCATATATCTCAAAATCAAGAATGGGTAGTTCAATAACATAAATGTTGTAATATCCTCAATCTTAATACCATCACAACCTTAACAACATTCACATCTAAAAGTAAGTATCACCTCAATATCAATAGCAAATAATCACTATTTCACATATAATAAACCTCCATCATTGGTCCATAAGTCAAATATCAACATAGGATAACTACCCAATTCAAAATACTTCAACCAAAGCCTATATAAGTCGTTCTTACCACCTCACACAAGCAGTACAAAGGTTATAAAGTCTCGAATCACGTCAATTCCAAAGCTTTTCCCTTTCTATGACACTCCAATTCACCAAAATATATTCAAATATAACATTATAATTATATAATAAATCTAACGACACTAAAATCAATTAATTCTGGTGAAAAGGGTAAAACGGTCCAAAGATGTTGTCACAAAAAAATACTGTTGGAATCTGAAAATTTTTATATGAAAATGTTCCCCAAGTGATAAGAAATTCAATGGCGAAAACTAGTTAAAAACAGAGCTAACATGAGGAAGAAATCGCATGTTAAAATTTTCAAAATACATTAAAAATGCAGCAGTAAATATGGAATTTTTACCTCAAACGAAGTAATAAATTTAGTTTATGAAGCATCCACGGTGTTCTCCTCAGAAAAATATACAATTTAGCCTTTTGAATCGCTCAAATACGATCAAAATTGAGAGAAAAATCGTTGGTTGAAGTTTGGGGAAAGTTTGTGATCTTCTCTCCTCTTTCTTGGAGAAAATCCTCA
>JAOTQR010064212.1:0-13705 GCA_025774065.1 Solanum ossicruentum | reverse complement strand
GATCGAGTAAATAGCTCTACGAATGGATGGATCGGATCGACTTGGAAAATGGAAAGATTTGTACAAGTTATACGTTTCGCCACCACTTTGTGGAAAATTATTAGGTATGAATATGTTAGATACCTATGACTCGATTGGTGAAATAGTATCTCCATCTTTCTCAATATGGACACATGGAAGACCAAGTGAATAGAACTCAAATCCGGGGGGTAACTCCACCTTATACGGCACATTCCCAATCTGCTCAATAACTTCATAAGGGCCTAAATACTGGGGACCTAGCTTTCCTTTCTTGCCAAAACGCATCACTCCGTTCATAGGTGAGACCTTCACAAACACCCAATCCTAAATTTGGAACTCAAGATCCCACTTCCTAGCATCTGAATAGGACTTTTGACGACTTTGAGCCGTCTTCAACCTTTGTCTAATCAACTTTACTTTCTCCATAGCCTCCATCACCAAGTCCAGGCCAATCAAAGACACCTTCCCCAATTCAAACCACCCCACTGGAGACCTACACCATCTACTATACAAGGCCTCAAACGGGGCCATACCAATGCTAGCATGGAAGTTATTATTATAAGCAAACTAACTAAGTGGGAGATGGTCATACCAATTACCTTGAAATCCAACACACAAGCCCTCAACATATCTTCCAAAGTTTGAATCGTCCTTTTGGCTTACCTATCGGTTTGAGGATGAAAGGCAGTGCTCAACTTGACCTTAGTACCAAGTCCCTTTTGAAACGACCTCCAAAAGTGAGATGTAAATTGGGTACCACGATCCAATATGATGGACCTAGGCACACCATGAAACCTTACCAACTCCCAAATGTGCAACTTTGCATAATCTTTGGCACCAAAAGTAGTCTTAACCGGTAAGAAATAAGCCGATTTAGTCATCTGATCAACGATAATCCATATGGAGTCAAATTGTTTCCGAGTTCGAGGCAACCCAACCACAAATTCCATATTTATGTTTTCCTTTACCAAGTAGGAATTTCAATGTCTTGAGCCAACCCACCGGCCTTTGATGCTCAACCTTCACTTGTTGACAATTTGGGCATTCAGATACAAACTTGGCTATGTCGCTCTTCATACCATGCCACCAATACACCTTCTTCAAATCCTGATACATTTTAGTGGACCCCGGTGAATAGAATAATGAGAACTATGAGCTTCACTCATGATCACCTTTCTAAGCTCATCCATATTCAGAACACATAACTGATCTTGGTACCGAAGTACACCATCTCCCCTTTTGGAGAAAACCTCAATATTCTTTTCGGCAACCAATTTCTTCAATTTAACCAAGAATGGATCTAAATCTTGCTTAGCCTTCACATCAACAACTATCAAGGATTCTGCTCCATTTAGAACATGTATACCACCATCATTGGAATCGGCCACTCTAACATCCAATCTAGCCAGACGATGAACATCTCTTACCAACTCCTTCTTCTCCTCCTCAACATGAGCCACACTTCCCATAGATAGCCTACTAAGAGCATCGGCTACCACATTTGCCTTGCCGGGGTGATATAGAACACTGGAGTCGTAATCCTTTAGGAGTTCCAACCATCTTCTTTGTCTTAAGTTAAGGTCTCTTTGAGTGAACGCATATTGCAAGCTCTTATGATCGATGAAAACATCAACATGCACCCCGTACAAATAATGCCTCTAAATTTTCAAAGCAAAAACCACCTCCGCTAACTCAAGGTCATGAGTCAGGTAATTATGCTCATGCACCTTCAATTGCCTTGATGCATAAGCTATCACTTTACCATGTTGCATAAGTACATAACCCAACCCAACTCGAGAAGCATCACAATACACCACAAATCCATCCAAACCATTTGGTAGATTCAAAACCAGAGTCGATGTAAGTCTATCCTTTAAAGTTTGAAAACTCTTCTCACACTCATCCTACCACATAAACTTAGCCTTCTTTTAGGTCAACTTGGTCAATGGAGATGCAATGGACGAGAACCCCTCTACGAATCTTCTATAATAACCTGCTAACCCAAGGAAGCTTCAAATCACCGAAGGAGTCAATAGTCTAGGCCAGTCCTTTACCAACTTGGTCTTCTTTGGATCCACCTTTATAGCATAACCGGAAACCACATGGCCCAGAAAAGCAACTTCACCCAATCAAACCTCATATTTTCTAAATTTGGCATACAATTTCTTCTTTCTCAAGCTTTGCAAAACCGACCTCAAATGATCCATATGTTCTCGCTCACTCCTGGAATAAATGAGAATATCATCAATGAAGATAACCATAAAACTATCAAGAAATTGCTTGAACACCTGATTCATAAGATCCATAAACACTTCTGGAGCATTAGTTAGGACAAATGACATCACCACATACTCAAAGTGCCCATACCTCATCTGAAAGGCAATTTTGGGAATATCACATTCTCTAACCTTTAACTGATGATACCTGGAACGAAGGTCAATCTTTGAAAAGTGAGTGGCCGCCTTGAAGTTGGTCAAATAAGTCATCGATCCTAGGTAATGGATACTTATTTTTAATGTTCACCTTATTCAATTGCCTATAATTGATACACATCCAAAGAGATCCATCTTACTTCTTTACAAACAACACCGGAGCACTCCATGGAGATATACTTGGCATGATGAAATTCTTCTCTAACAAATCTTTCAACTTATCTTTCAATTCTTTCAACTCAGCCAGTGCCATATGATAGGGAGAAATACAGATAAGTTGAGTATCCGAAAGAAGATCTATGATAAAGTTTTCTGAGTAATACTGGGAAGTCTTTGGGAAACACATCAGGAAAACTCATTCAACACCGAAACAGACTCAAGAGTAGGCAATTTCGATTCCATATCCTTGGCCCTTACAATTTGATATATACACCCCTTGGAGATCATCTTCCGAGCTTTGAGGCAAGAAATAAACCAACCCTTAATAGCGAAGTCACTACCTTTCCATTCAAGAACGGGCTCACTGGAGGTTGGAACTTAACCTTCCAGGTTCTAAATCTATAGAAGCATATGATACACGCAACCAATCCATCCTAAAAATTACATCAAAATCATACATTTTAAGTTCCATAAGATCGCACAGAAATACCTTATGCAATACAGAAATAGGACAACCACAATAGACCCTATGTGCAACCACAGATTTACCCACAGGAGTATAAACCAAGTAAGGCTCCTTCAAAATTCTGGACTCATACCAAACTTAATAGCCAACGGAGGAGTCCAAATGACAAGTTTGCACCTGGATCAAGCAAATCGTAGACATCAAAATCAAAGACTTTTAACGTACCAATTATAACACCCGGAGCCTCCTGGACATCCCGACGTGTATGAAGAACATAAAATCTGTTGTTTCTCAGAGTAACACCTTGAGGAACTCTTGCTGACCTTGTTCACCCTGAGCCACTAGGCCTTGACCCTTCGGAGGATTCTTGGGACAATCAGCAACCTTGTGATTCTTATCATTACACCCAAAACAAGCACCCGAGATTCTCCAACAGTCACCCATGTGGTGCTTTCCACACTTATCTCACAAAGGGTATCCATGTCCACCACCAACCTGTGCCATAGGAGAAGGCACCCTAGCATTAGCAACCCGAGCACCTAAACCTTCGCACTGTTGGAAGCGACCAAAACCACCACCTCGAGAGCCGAAGAAACCACCATCAAAACAGACCCTCTTAGGATCATGCATTCTACTCCGTTTGAGTTTTTCCCCTTTGATTTGATCGCATAAACCATAAGTCTAAAGATGTCCATATCCCGATTAAGCATGACATTCTTGTACAAGCAAGTCAGAGATACTAGAAATGAACTTGTGTATTCTTGCACGAGGAGTAGCCACAAGCTTCAGAGCATACTTGGAGAGCTTATTAAACTTGAGGGAATAATCCCTTACACTCATATTACCCTTCCTGAGGTTGATAAACTCAGTCATCTTGGCTTCCCTAAGCTCAAATGGCAAGAAACGATCTAGGAAAGCAAACTTGAACTCCTCCCAATTGAAAGCATCACCACAAACCCTCTCCATAGACCACTGAGTATACCACACCTGTGCCACATCCTTTAACTTAGAAACAACCAGTTCAACCCTCTCCTCAGAAGTGACACCCATGACATTCAATACTTTGGAGAGCTCATCAATGAACTCCTGAGCATCCTCATCAACGTTAGGCCCAAAGAACTCCGGAGCATTTATCCAGGTGAAATCCCTCACTCTAGAAGCGGGAGTGGGATCCCTAGGCGGGTTGGCCTTGCTAGTCTGAGTAGTAACTACTTGGGCAAGCATGGCAAAGGCCGTACGAAATTCACCATTAGAGATAGGCTCATCCATAGGCCCTTGAGGTGCTTGACCCTCATTAGCTGGGGCTGGTTTGGTAGGTCTACCAAGAGGCATCTTTCTGAAATAGAGCAAGGATACTATTCAGGGTAAAGAGTGAATCCAACTATTCACAACACGACATAAGACTTGAAGAAGTGAGACAATTCCTAAAATGTCATCATAGCCTCCACTTATAGGCATGGTGGACTTCACACCCATAAATAGGATTCTACTTGATGTGGCACATTGGACTCCGAGGATTATTTACAAACTTAGGGCTCTAATAGCATCTTTGTCACAGACCCAAATAAGCCTAGATATGACACGATGAACAGGAACTTGGGAGTTCCCAAACAATCCTCAAGATATCAAAACTCACATCATTGATTCAGAAGCACACATAAATAAACACATAATTCTACAGAACGGGGAAATAGGACTCATTCTATGGGGGCATTCCGGAACTTAGGATCTTTCCATCACAACATATAACAAGCCACCAATCACATAACCAACTCACATAACGATATGATTACCAACCCTTATCATAGACTTATGTCATATCACATAGCATAAAACGTAAGGAGGTTTACAAGTTATGTCCTCAGGCTCACCCTCAATACATAGAGAAACAGAAATTAATAAAGGTAGATAGATGGTGGATCTTCCTAGGAAGATAGGACTTACCACTGCAAGTAAACTTGGAATCCAAGCTAAGCATCAAACGGTGGATGATCAAAGTCGTCGGTCCCTACATAGTGAAATCATGTGGACAAGAGTATGCATTAGTACATTTGAATGTACTAAGTATGCGGGATGCAATGCATGAACTTACCAAAAACCTGTATATCAATGTTAAATGACAAGGACACATATTATAGAAGGAGATATAGATAACAAGAAGTATAGTATAGCAAGATGTCACGAAACCAATGATGCATGAGGTGCAAATGATGGTCATATATATAGTGAGGATGCGACCTCAACCGACATGAGTAAGACCAAGCAAGCTATTACTTGGAATTTCGATGATTATCCTTCATCGGTAAAGAGATGGCTTACTTGTCAGGGTAAACCATGCTTCACCTTGCGGGCCTCCCACTTCGTATGAAACAACCTTCCTTATGGGCCTCCCATTTCGGATAGGATTTTCATATCAAAACATATCATATCATATCATATCATTTCTTCTCTTTACGGGCAACCTCATTTCGGAGGCATCTTTTCTTACGGGCCTTTCATTTCGAAAAGGAAACCTATGCTAGACATATAGTTCAAAGGAAAGGGGGAGGGCCCTTGGGATAGCCCTAATGCCCCCAATCTATTGGTGCTAAGTTGTCATCCTACAAGAATACTTATAGTATACATAATTATACATGTTTTTAAATGATACAAGTCTTGCCAAAACATTTCAATGCACAATTGGGCTTAAAGCCAAATATCTTTCATAATAGTTCATACTTAGGCTCAAATGCCAAAATCATACCACCATAGTCATAATACTCATGCATAGAAATAGCCTACTCATATATCAAAATGGTGCAATCACCCAAAATGTTCAAAGAGCCATAATCAATAGGCATATATGTGATCACATCTTGTCATAACCAATATCTTATCAAAATCATATCATATAACAAAATTGGACTTAACCCCACTTCATAATTTCCATAATAATCCATGTACATGAATGCATATGCTATGAATAATGAGAGAATGACATGGGTAATTAAGACTGTCTAAAATCCATAATATAATATGAAATTCAATTGAAAGAATAATTAAATCCACCTTTAAAATCATAATATAATCACTCATACATAAGCATGTCTTAACGGGGACATGCATACTTATAATTCCATAAACCCAAAGTAAATCCTCATATAATGGTTTAAATCACCATAAAATTATCAAATAATATATAGAATTTTAGGAATCATAATGTTCAAAACGCTGATTTAAAGTAAGCTAGAAATCAATAAAATTGCTTGAAAATAGTTTGGATTTCCTTTAATGGAAGGTAATCAAAGATCAAATCCACATACCTTTAGTAAGATGAAGAAACCCCAATGAATTTTGAAGAAGAGTTGAGTTCCCAAGCTCCAATGTTGAAATCTCCAAGAGTTCTTTAGTGGAAAGCTTATGAGATGTTTTAAAATATGAAGAGTGATTTTGATTGTTTGAAATAGGTTTTAGATCTCAGATGTCCTTAGAATAGTATATAAATTCCCAAAAGACCAATAGAAATAACCATATTTACGAAAATGCCATTAATGAATTGGAGGAAAAATTTATCGGATGCCATTTGACTTGAGGATAAATGGCTCATGTGGCAATCCACGGTCCGTATGGAATGCCCATGAAATGATACTTAGAAATTTTTTTGGAAATTTTGATCTTGAACCAACAGTTAGAATTTTTAGCACGAGCCCACTAAACGAACATTTTTCATAAGCCGTGTGAAACCACACAGTCCTTGTGGTGCTCCCCTCACCCCAACCTTAGGAAAATTTCATGTAGAAGTTACGAGACAGTGACCCCATACTTAGAATATTTTCACCTGGAGACTTCAAGGAAAGTGAAACGGGTCGTCTTACACCACACAACCCGTGTGACTGGTTGTGTGACCTCCCTTAGCCCCAATGATGGGGTTTTCAAGTCTAGGCTACCCCACAGCCCCTCCACACAACCTTTGGAGTACCACACAGCTCGTGTGGGGTGCCAGTGAGGTAGCCTTAGCTTGCAACACCATCCCAAGGCTAACATGTAAGATTTGAGGCCAAGTGTGGTCTCACTTCAGGCCACATGGCTCGTGTGAAGCCACACTAGCTTTGTGGTCTCTCTTGAGAAACACTTGGTCTATATTTTTGCCCAAAATGAGATTCCTCAAGGTACAATGACGTCGTACTATATTTGGGTCATTACAGGTTCGCTTGGGGACTAGTAATAGTCTCTAAGTGCCAGTTATGTCTAGGGTACCCTCCTGGGGTGTGACAAATTTGGTATCAAAGAGCAGAGTTCAGGTGTCCTAGAGAATCTATGAAGTCGTGTCTATTAGAGTCTTGTTTAGGGGTGTGTTGTGCACCATAATTTATAAGGTTATAGGACATTAGGAAAAGTTTCCCTTCTTCAATGTTTCTGAGTCGTGCGATAGAGTTTACCTCTATGAAAACTCTTTTCTAATCTATACATTACACATTTCCAGATCATGCCTCCAAAACATATTTCTTCCCAAAGAGTTCCCTCAGCCGCAACTGCTGAGAATCCCCTACTAGATGTCCTTACTCATACGGGGATGAGGAGACAGGGTCGATCGGCCAAAACTGTTGAAGTTCCACAGGCATACCCTGTACAGCCACAACCAGCCTCTACCTCAAAGACAGAATTTAGGGGAGCCATTACTATGCTCACCCAACTAGCGTCCCCCCAAGTTAATAGTCAAGGTCCTCAGGCCCCTAAATTAAGATCCCAAGAGTCCACAACTGCAACTAGGCTCAGAGACTTCTTACTGATGAATCCACCAGTTTATACGGGGTGAAAGGCTGAAAAGGACCTGCAAAACTATATCGAAGAGATGTGGAAGTTTTTGAGGGCCATGCATGCTAACGAAGTTGAAGGAGTTGAGCTTGCCTTCTATCAGCTGAAAGATGTTGCAAATGTCTGGTATAACCAGTAGGAGGATAGCGAGGTGAGGATGTTGAGCCTGCTGAGGGGGGTGAGTTTGAGACTGAGTTCCTTGACCACTTCTTTCCCCAAGAGTTGAGGGAGGAAAAGGTTGATGAGTTTATGAACTTAAAGCAAGAGAGGTTAACTATTAAGGAATACAGTCTCAACTTTACTAAGTTGTATAGATATGCTCTTGAGATGGTCCAAGAAATGAGGGCAAAGATGAGAAAGTTCGTATTTGGCTTGGGCAGGTATGTGAAGAAGGAATGCAAAGTAGCATTACTGATCATAGGTATGGACATCTCCAGGATTATGGTATATACTTAGCAAACTGAGGAAGATAAAAAGAGAGATAGAGAAGAGCATCTGAGCAAGAAATCCAAATCAACAGGGTATGAGCCTAGCCAGCAGAGACAAAATAAGGGTGATAAATCATACTTTCAGAAGAGGTATTCTACTTATGCACCCTCTATAACAAGTGCACCCATCCAACAAAATAGGTATGATCAGAAGTCTTATGGTCACCAAAATTTCAGGGCTCAGGGTTCTCAATCTCAGGCTAATGTGACCCAAGGTTCGAAGGGAAAGCCACCTTGTGGCAAGTGTGGAAAACTTCATCTGAGTGTTGTGTGGGCACAGATGCTTGTTACATATGTGGACAGACAGGTCACTTCCAGTATGAGTGCCCGAAAAGGAGATAGGGTGAGGGAAGAAATAAAGCACAGTCCTCCGCGGCACCCCCAACTGGCAATCATTAAAGGGGTACTGCTCTGGGTACAGGAGGGGGGAAAAATCGTCCTTATGCAATGGGTAATCGCCAGGATCAGAAGGTGGCCCCAGATGTCGTCATGGGTATGCTTCGAGTTTTTACTTTTGATTGTTATGCATTACTTGACCCGGGTACCACTCTATCTTTTGTAACTCCCTATGTGGCTAGTAGATTTGGAATCCTTCCAGAGTGTTTGCTTGGACTCTTTTCTGTTTCAGCTCCTACTGGTGAGTCTATCTTGGCTGAGAGTATTTACAAGGATTGTGTAGTATCTTCTATCATAAGGATACCTTGGCTAACTTGGTTGAGTTGGAGATGGTTGACTTTGATGTGATCCTTGGCATGGATTGGTTTCATGCCTATTATGCCTCTGTTGATTGTAGGACCCGAATTGTTAAGTTCCAATTCCTTAATGAACCTGTTTTAGAGTGGAACGGGAGTTCTGTTACACCTAAGGAAAGTTTATCTCCTATCTTAGATCCAGAAAACTAATCTCTAAATGTTGTATTTACCATCTCGTGCCAGTTAAGTCTGATGATATTGAGCCTCCTACTCTAGAGTCAATTCTAATTTTAAATAAGTTTCCTGAAGTGTTTCCTGAAGATCTACCTGGAGTCCCTCCTAATAGGGAGATCAACTTTGGGATTGATGTTCTCCCCGATACCTAACCTATCTCAATTCCACCTTATAGGATGGCCTACATAGAATTGAAATAGTTGATAGAGAAATTGAAAGACTTGTTGAAGAAGGGTTTCATAAGGCCTAGTGTTTCTCCTTGGGGTGCTCTTATCCTATGTGCGTACGAAAGATGGGTCTCTCAAAATGTGCATAGATTATCGACAACTGAACAAGGTCACAATAAAGAATAAGTATCCTCTCCCAGGATAGATGATCTATTTGACCAACTTCAGGGTACCACTTGCTTCTCCAAGATAGACCTTATATCTGGTTACCATTAGTTGAAAGTGAGGAAATGTGATATCCCAAAGACAGCCTTTAGGACAAGGTATGGCCATTTCGAGTTGTTGGTTATGTCCTTTGGGTTGACCAATGCACTTGCAACCTTCATGGACTTAATGAATAGAGTATTCAGATTATATCTTGACATGTTCATGATTGTATTTATTGATGACATCCTGGTGTGTTCTAAGGATGAAGAGAAGCATGCCAATAATCTCAGAGTAGTTTTGCAAACCCTCAAAGACCATGAGTTGTATGCAAAGTTTTTGAAATGTAAGTTTTTGGCTCAAGTCAGTGGCCTTCTTAGGTCATGTTATCTCAGGCGATGGTATTCGAGTGGATGCCCAAAAAATTAAAGCGGTTAAGAACTGGCCTAGAACGACCTCTCCAACTAACATAAGAAGTTTCTTGGGGTTGGCAAGCTACTACCACAAATTTATTGATGAGTTTTCTTCTTTGTCTGCACCATAGACTAGGCTGACTTAGAAAAATGCCAAGTTTCAACGGTCTGATGAATGTGAGCAAAGTTTTCAAGAGTTGAAGACGAGATTGACTACTGCACCAGTTTTGACTTTTCCCGACGGGACGGAAGACTTTGTGAAATATTGTGATGCGTCTAGAGTTGGACTAGATTATGTACTAATGCAGAGAGGGAAGGTGATAGCTTATGCTTCCAGGCAACTTAAGATTCACGAGAAAAACTATCCGATTCATGATCTTGAGTTAGCAGTAGTGGTGTTCTCACTTAAGATCTGGTGCCACTAGTTATATAGAGTGCATGTGGACATGTTAACTAACTACAAGACCACACAAAGTCGCCAAAAGTCTTACATTGATTTGAGAAGAAGAGACTTAGAATTGGAGGTGGATGATTGGGTGTACTAGAAAGTGTCACCCATGAAGGGTGTCATGAGGTTCAGTAAAAAGGGGAAGTTGAGTCCACGCTTCATTGGACCCTATCAAATTATGAGGAGGATTGGGTAGGTCACCTATGAGTTTGAATTACCTTCCAAGTTAGATGGGATTCATCCCCATATTCCATATTTCGATGCTGAAAAAGTGCTTGGGAGGTCCTACTTTGGTAATCCCTATTGAGAGTAGGGGAGTAAAGGATAGCCTGTCCTATGAGGAGATTCCAGTCCAAATTCTTGACCGCCATGTTCAAAGTCCTATGGAGGAACCAATTTGTTGAGGAAGCTATAAGGACTAAATACCTTCATCTATTCATGCCAAATGATGATGATGTCGAACGTAAAGTTCCTATATTTAACTTAATTGATGTTTCCAATCTTGAGTTGACGTGTCTATTCTAGAGTCTGAGTAGAGTTTATGAAGGCTGATGATGAGTTGAGAGTTCGAGTTATTGAGTGAGTATTGAGATGCGTCTTGATTCTACTCATGCCTTATTTCCACCTCTACTCATTATTCAAGGATGAAGGATCCCAAGGGGGAGATGATGTAACACTCTGTAAAATTATTTAAATTCCCCTAAAATGGAAAAGTGTGCATAACGCGTCTTCTCAAGATCTAATGAAAAATCAGAGACTGAATTTTGCGATCAGCATGAAAAACTAAGTGGGAGAATGGTCTCGGTCGGATTTTAGAGCAAACGAGTCAAAAGATAATTTTTTATAATAAAAATGAAAACATTGTTGATGCGCACTCGGGACGCGGACCAACACTTACATTTTTTTCAATTTTTTTTGCAAGACTAAAAAACCGATCGAAAAGTAATTTATAAAAAATTACACATAAAACGCATTCGACAAATGTGATTTATATTTATTTTCATAGAAAAACAGTTCTTCAATGTGTTTTAAGTTTTCAGTCAAAGATTACTTAGGTGCGCGCCCAGTCCGCGTCACGGACTAGGCTATTTCGAGGTGAAATTCTTTCAATTCATGAAGGTTTTTTTGGTCATTTTCCAACCCCTCCTAAGTCCCAAAAATGTGTACAAGGGTCGTCTTCGTCAGATTAAGGGTTTCAAAGCCCTTTTTTTCTAGCTTCCAAGTGAGAGTTCTTCAGAGAGGAAGAAGAGAAAGCATGAGATTTTCAAGATTTGGGGTCAATTCCTTGATGAAGATTGAGTTATGCTTCATTCCAAGTATGAAAGGCTAACTTAAAGCATGAAATTGTTCTTCCATGTGCCCAAAAATTGGAATAGATAGATAGACGTATGTATTGAGTTCATATATGTAAATTTGCGTAGTTTCTTGTAAACCTATACTTATATTACGTACTTCTTACATGGATGGCCATCACAACCTTAATTTATTGTGTATATGATTAGTTATGAATGATTTCCTACAATACTATACGCTGCTTTGTCAAAGATTTCAAGAATGAAGCTTAGGGGTTGATGTCTAGGGCCTTAATCGTATTAATGTGCTTGTGGTTGTGGTCCTGAATTGAGTTTGTCGATGATATGTTGATGAAATTGATGTCCTTGAAGTCTTAAAGAGGTTGAACTTGATCCTAAAAAAATGTTCCTAATCCATCGAGTTGATTGTTGATGAGATTAGTTGATGTTCTTTGTCCAAAAGAGAATAAATGATTGAGAAATTTTGATATTTGATGTTTATGAGTATATTGAGTCCTGGGAGGAGTATTGAGCATTGAATTGAGTAAGAATGAGTCCCTCTCACATTCATAACTACGTGGCTAGCGTAGGAGAGGATTGGACTATGAAAATGGATGTTTTCTTAGTCCCAAAAGGGACTTCATGTTATTATGGATCCACAGATGCCACACCCTTTACCCGGCTAGGTACTGGGCGGATGTCGCGACGACATTGCTTCGTTGTATAATCATTGGCTCATCGGTGATGATTGTAGGTCCGAGAAACTCCCAGCTAGGTTCTCCAATGATAGTACTCTGATGTTGAGTTGATGGTTTGAGTGTTGATTGATGTTGATGAGTTATTGTCTACTTCTTTTCCTTACATGACATGAGTGCCTATCATTCTGAGTGAGTATCTTATGAGTTGAGATTATTCTATGTTATTTCTACCTGTATTATTTCATTCAGCTATTTTACATACCATACATTCCCTGTATTGACGCCACTCGGTGCTGCATCATTTCATGATGCAGATACGGAAGAGGACTTCAATAGGCAAATCGTTGAGGTTCAGAGATTTCTAGTTCCACAGATTTGGTGAGCCCTCCCTGCATTTAGAGAATACCTTTTATTTCTTTCCATATGATTTGAGTTTATTCTTTTGAGCTTGTGGTAGGCATGGTCTGTCATGGTACCTTCTTAGCTTGTAGAAGTAGAGACTTCATAGACATAGAGAGGATGGGTTTGATGTTAGGATCTTTCCCGTTTTAATGAGTTTCTTGAATACACTTTATGCCATGGATGTTGATATTAGTTTTGCCTATGACCCTTATTCTTGCTATAGATATGATTGAGTTGAGATGCCCACTATACTATTTACTTAATCCCCTGATGAATTCTTTTGTATAGTTGAATGAATGACTGTCTTAAGATCCAGTGGTTCGCTTGGGAACTAGCAATAGTCTTTGAGTGTCGATTATGTCTAGGATACCCTTCTGGGGTGTGACATATACTCTTTGAGTAAGTCTAATGTAAACTTTCTTTGTGGGATAAAAACTCCATCAGTGGTATACAAGACTTTTAGACCCAAGAAATAGTGTAGTCTTCCCAAGTCTTTGATCATAAAGGTCTCATGAAGAAAAACTTTCATGTTTAATTTTTAGGAATCTGTAACAGTGAGGATCACACCATCCACATAAACAACAAAAAAAATGGTGGAAGAATTGATTTTCTTGTGGACAAGGGAATAATCATTTTCTAGCTGTTTATAGCTTCTGATTGATAGAGCTTCTGCCAAGTTAGCATACCATTGCCTACTAGCCTATTTTAAATCATAGAGTAACTTGTTCAGTTTACAGATAAGTCCTGGTTTGTCAATAATTAGACTGTTAGGTGCCTCCATAAGCACTTCATTAT
>JAOTQR010064201.1:0-13705 GCA_025774065.1 Solanum ossicruentum | reverse complement strand
ATTGATGCAAATTTGACCAAACCATAACATGATTTATTTAAATAGCATTAGTACATATAAAATGTGGGGTGTTACAAAAAGATCTTCTACCTCCTATCCCTCTTAATTTCAAATTACATCACTAAAATCTTATGTTGGATAGTAAGATTCTCACTCAAAATAACCTTGCAATTTTTACAAAGTTCTCTATCACCCTTCTTAACACTTAAGTAATATATATTAGATATCATGCTTTGCAAGGTGACCAAGTGGTTCTTTCTCTTTGGAAAGCACGAGTTAGAAATTACTAAATCAAAAGCTTTAGCAAAATTCAAAAGAAAAGTTCCACATCCATTCCTCTTGCCATAACCAAAAGCTCTATGAACATCATCAAGGCCACTAGATGGATCTCCGATATGGCCATTAGAATCTCCCCTAATGAAAATCTTCTCAATCCTTTTTATACCTCTTACAAACTTATTTAAATTCTCCTACAAGAGAATTTTGGCCTACTCATTCAGTCACACCTAAGGAGTATAAGAGCTAATAATGTTCAAAATAAGCTAAGGAATGACTAAATTAATCATCATAAACCTAATATCAACCCTTCTAAGCTCCACTACTTACTATCTAAGGTCACTGTCTACTAAAATACCTACACAATTTCTATCTTTGAGTCACCTGAGTACCATTTCTTAAATCTATCCACATCCCATGCCTTGGTATCTACCCATGGAGTTCTTTGGAAGAACGCTAAATTACTCTTCCTCCTTTTGAGAATCTTCACCAACTTTGTTGACCATTCTATCAGCAATATCTATATTTTGTGACCCTACTCTCAACTTCTAATGACCTGTAACCCCTATATCACTACTATCCCTTGCTTCCAGCCTCAATTTAGGACCTAACCCTAGTCCACTATCATTTACCAAAGCCACTTGAAAGATGTCAACTTCTCCAAAAACTACTTGAAACTATTAAAATAGGTTTATAATCTGAAAGACCAGGCAACATGTAACTATAATAGGAAATCAGAGGAAAAAAAAGTAGAACATGAAGGCCTAATGCACTATACTATCAATAAAGAAATCAAGCAAAATAGTGAAGCAATAGTATAGTCCAGAAAAAACAAGAATATGTAAGAGCTACACTAAAGTAGAACCACCTGCAATTATGATACATAAAAATGAAATCAACAATTTCTAGTTTAGAATTTTACAGCTTCCAAGAAGATGATTACGCCAAGAAAGAAAGAAAAATAGAAAACAAAGGCATTCCCAATCAACTTAGAAAGATGGTAGAACTACAATAGAAACACAATGTAATTTTAAAGCCCTAAAGATCCCTGACATGTAAAGAGGGAATAGGCAGAACCTAGAGTACTGGCTACTATTTGAAAAATAAAATTTTGGAAAACGCAACTTGGTTCTTCTTAGGCTGAGCTATGGTGGCCTTAAGAGTTGAAGACTGTGTATTCCCTTCGTTACTGCAAAATTTATTGCTAACAACTGTGAATAGATTGTTTCATAGACCAAACCAAGAAAGTGCTAGAGTTTGTCCACTACTGTACTCATGCAATGAAGATTGGGGCCATTGCAATATGGTAAAAGACTAGATCAAAAGTGCCGGAGTTGAGATCAGTGCAAGAAAGAAGTCGTCGGAGAAAGGTTTCGTCAGAAATTAGATGAAATGGTGCAAGAGAGAAGTTACCAAGAAAATATTTTACTATAAATTAGACCAAATTTTCAGAGATAAGATCATCACGCAAGATATTTCATTAGAATAGTCTTAGGGTATTAATCTAGTCTTTCGAGCGATTTCCTTGGAAGACTATAGTGAATTCAAAAATTTGCAAATGACTCGATAAAAATTTACATATGTTGAAATAAATATTAGAGTACATGATCATTAATGTAATTTTCAACTTTGATTAGCTATATATTATTATTACTGATGTTGTTATTGCCGTCGTCGTCATCGTCATCATCATTGTTGTTGTTATTATTATAATTATTAAATTTTATAAACTTAAATAAGATACATTATAAAGTACGAAACTCACAGTCATTCTCTATCATGCTTAATTAGAAATATAACGAGTGAATTATTCTTTGAAAAAATAACATCAGGACTCAATTTCTCGAGCCATGATGACATTTATTTAATATATTCAATAAATTTTCTTCGAATCATTCACAAGTTTTTAATTTAACTGTAGTCTTCCAAGGAAATCTCTTGAATGACTAGATTAATACTCCAAGACTATTTCGACGAAATCTCTCGTGTGCCGATCTCATCTCTGGTGACTTTGATCTAATTTCCAGCAAAATCTTTTCTTGGCGACTTTTCTCTCGCACTGATCTTATCTCCAGTGGCTACGATCTAATTTTCGGTGACACCTTTCTCTGGCAACTTCACTCTCACATGGCTCTTATCTCTAATATCTTTGACCTAATCTCTGGCCACTTTGTAAAGGCGTTAATCTTTGTTGCAGGACTACGGGAGTGGACGAACTAGAGGGCTTTCTTGGTTTGGTCCATGAAACAACCTCTTCATAGTTGTTAGCGACTCATTTCACAGTGGCTATGGAAATGCATAGTTTTTGGCTTCGGGGCCAGTGCTGCTCAACAAAAGATGAACCAAGTTGTGTATTCTGAAATTCCATTTTTCAAGCAGTATCCAGCGTGTCAGGTTCTGCCTCTTCCTTCTTTACATGTCAGGCAAGATTTTTAGGGGATGAAAATTATATTGTATTTTTGTTATAGTTCTGCCATCTTTCTAAGTAGATTGACGATGCCTTAGTTTTCTACCTATCTTGCTTTCTTGTTGTAATCTTCTACAAGGAAGTTCTAACATTCTTAACTAGTAATTTCTTATTTCCTTTTTAAGTATCTCCATAATCACAGGTTTTTCAACAATAGTGTAGTTCTTGTGCCTATTCTTATTTTTTATGGACTATAGTATAGTCCAATCTATTGCTTCACTATTTAGATTGACATCTTTATTGATAGTATAATTCACTAGGATTCATCAGCTAACATTTTTTTTTGCTTGCTCTGATTTCCTATTATAGTTGCATGTTGCCTGGTCTTTAAGATTATAATGTCGTTTTAATAGTTTTAAGTTTTTTTTTTTGAGTAGTTGACATGTTTCTAGTGGTGTTGGTGAATGATGGTGGACTAGTGTCCTATCCTCAATTGAGACTGGAGGCAGGATAGTAGTGATAAAGGGGTCATGGGTCCTTATAAGTTGAGAGTAAGGTCCCAAAATATAGGGTTGCTGACCAAAAAGGCAACAGAGTTAGAGAAGATTCTCAAAAGGAGGAAGATTAATATAGCGTATATCTAGAAAACACGATAGGTAGATACCAAAGAATAGATTTGGATAGATTTAAGAAATGGTACGCAGGTGGCTCAAGAGATAGAAATGGTGTAGGTATTTAGTATACGCTGACCTTAGGGAGTGAGTAGTGGAGGTTAAAAGGATTAGTGATAGGTTGATGATGATTAATTTAATCAATGGTGGGCTTGTTTTGCAATAGTTGCATATACTGAGTGGTGTCTCTAAAGTGATCTCTCAAAATGCAAATTTCCCATTAATTGAATAGTCTATAGGCTTGGAAAGCATCATGCTTATATACTTGAAAGCAATATCCGAGAACCTATCTAATTATTAAATAATGTATCCTTTGAAACTATATTCAAAATGAAAAATATTTTAGTATGTTTTGATAAGGGATTTCACAATTAAGGAACATTGCAAGAAAATACAAGAATAATATTTTCCCCCAAAATGATACTTCACCATCCCCTTAAGAAAAATTCATATCACCAATATTGATGTTTTCTCCTTCTACAAAATATTGGAAGGTATACTTTTGATCCTCTACTGAGATTTTTGATGTCACAATTTTCCTCCATCTTCACACCCAGCTATTTTTCTTGCAGCCTCATTAGAAATTTCGTCCCCTCAGGAGTTCCATCTTGGATCTACATATAATCATGAGTTGTCAAGAAAACTTGATATGCTTGGTAGTGAAATTTGTTTGTTCATTCTCTTTCTCTCTTCAGTTTGCTTAACATATTGTTATGACTCACTCATATTCTATTTATTGTTATAGAATGATAAAGTTGTTAGTTCCTGAAATAGTTGCAAGTCATCATACCTTGCCAAGAATGCACTCTTTTGTTAAAGATAGGCTAGCCAATGGCCTAGAATGCAAGACATCACATATTGGGAAATATGAAGCTACTATAGCTAATGACTCTTTTACTACTTCTAAAATTATTCATGTCGGAGAAACTAGTGGACGTAAAAATAAAAGAATGGTCTGCCATCTACGAATCAATACCTACTTGCCAGAGCCCTGAGAATAAGAAATAAGAATTATCACAAGAGGTTAAAGGAAAATAGGAAAAAACAACAATATAGGTGATTCTAAGGTGATTAGGATGCTCTTCTGCATCTCTAGAATACACCAAATATCATCAATAAACACGTTCACGAACATGCCAAGGTACTATCTGAATATTCTATTCATCAGGTTCATAAAGGTTGCAGGTACATTTGTCAACCCAAAGGACATCACCATGAATTTGAATTGACCATACTAGGTTAAGCCGTCTTCGGGATGTTACATTCTCTCACTTTCAACTGGTGATAGCCTGAGGTGAGTTCTATCTTGGAGAAAATAGTGGAACCCACAAATTGGTCAAATAGGTCGTTGATCCTCGAAAGGGGATATTTATTCTTGACTTTCACCTTGCTCTATTTGTGCTAGTCAATACACATTCTGAGAGACCCGTCCTTCTTTCTCACAAGTAGAATTAGAGCACCCTATGGAGAGGCACTCGGCTTTATAAAGCCTTTCTCTAGCACATCCTTCAAGTGCTCTTTCAACTCAGCAGGGGCCATTCTATATATAGAAATAGAGATGGGTTGGGTTTGGAAAGAACATCAATTTCGAAGTCAATATCCCTATCGGAAGGGACTCCAGGTAGATCCTTGAGAAAAACCTCGTGAAACCCATTCACAATCAAGATAGACTCAAAGATAGGAGGCTCTACATCATCAGAGTTAACTCGCACGAGGTGATAGATATATACATTAGATATTAGCTTTCTGGCCTTAAGGTAAGAAATAAATTTACCCCTGGGTGCAATAGAATCTCCATTCTGCTCTATGATAGGCTCATTCGGAAACTAGATTTTGACAATTTGAGTTCTGCAGTCAATAGAAGCATAACATACGTGAAACTAGTATATGCCAAGAATCACATCGAAATCAAACATCTCCAACTCTATCAGGTCAACTAAGGTATCCCTATAATAGACAAACACCACACAATCCTGAGAGATCCTTTCATCTAGGATAGACTCGCCAACAGGTGTGGAAATAGAAAATGGTTCAAGCAAGCACTCAGGAAGAATCGTAAATCTGCTAGCCACATATGGTGTTACAAATGACAGAGTTGCACCTGGATCAATCAATGCATAACAATCAAAAGTAAATATTCGAAGCATACCTATTACAACATCTGGTGCAGCCTCTTGGTCCTGGCGGTTCCCTACTTCATACATACGGTTTGTACCACCACCTACCCCTAGTGCAACGCCTCGCTGGTTACCTTTTGTTGGTGGTGTTGTAGTAGAACACTGGGCCTTATTTGCCCATAAGGGATATTATCTCTGAAAATGACCCGTCTAGCCACACTTGTAGCAACTGTTACCTCCCTGTTTGCACTCTCCCAAATACACCTTGCTTGATTTCCCATAATGTGGCTTCTCTTTCGAACAAAGGTCACACTGGTCTGAAAGCCCTGTGTTCTGAAGTTCTATTGAACTTAGGACTTTTTATCATACCTATGGCTCGGGGCTAGTGCACTCGCTGAGGATGGTGCATAACCTAAAGGTCTCTTTTGGAAGTAGGACTTATCTCTCTTACTCTGCTTAGGCTAATTAGGCTCGGGCCATGCTGACTTGGCCTTCTTGGTTAGATACTCCTCTCTATCTTTCTTTTATCCTCCTCCAGTTGTTGTGCATAGACCATGACCCCAGAAATATCCATACCTGGGATCAGCAATGCTGCCTTGCACTCCTTCTTCATATGTTTACCCAGGCCAGATACGAACTGCTTCATTCTCGCCCTTATGTCTTGTACTATCTCTGAAGCATACCTGGATAGTTGGACAAACTTGAGGCTACGCTTTTTGATAGTCAACCCTTCTTGCTTTAGGTCGCAAACTCTTTAATCCTTGCCTTCCTCAGCTTTTAGGCAAAGAAGTTATCAAGGAAGTCACTCTTGAATTCACCCCACTCAGCAGGCTTAGCATCCTCACCTCAACCCTTTTTTCATTAATTATACCAAATGTTCACCATATCTTTCAGCTGATAAGCAGAAAGCTCAATTCCCTTTTTCTCAGTTGCATGCATGACTTTCAGAACTTTCCACATCTCATCAATGAAATTTTGAGGGTCTTCCTTAACCTCTGACCCAGTGAAGATCAGTGGATTCATCCTTATAAAGTCCCTAAGCTTGGTCGCAGTAGTTGGCTCTTGGGAGCTAGAACTAGGAGCCTGTAAACTCCAATTCCCACTCTGAGTAGCTACCAGTTGAGTGAGCATGGTGATAGCTTCTCTAAAGTTAGCCTCAATGGTGGGAGTTGGTGGGGCAGTAAGTGTCTGTGGGACCTAGCTAGTCAACCTCGACACCTTGTCTCCATCTAAGCAGGAACCTCTGAAGTAGGATTTCAATTTTATCGGCTATGGTACTTCTTTGAGTGACAGTATGCTTATGAGGCATAATCTGCAAATGTGTAACACATGAGTTAGAAAAGAGCTTTATAGAGTTTTAACTCTATCGCACGAACTCAGAATACAAGAAAGTGTAACAATCCCTAATGCCCTACAGCCTCTTTCTTATAAAGTGTGGGGCACAACACACCCATGAATAAGACTTTACTAGACACGACTTCAAAGATTCTCTAGGACACTTGAACTCTATGTTCTAATACTAAGTTTGTCATGCCTCGAGAAGGCACCCTTGGCATAGACGACACGTGAAGAATCATCGTTGATTCTCCAACAGAACCACCTGGCCTCATTGTCATATCTTAATTGACAACGAAAAAGAAATACTTAGATAAAAGACATTAGTGAAGTAACAAAGTTCTTATAAAATAATCTCCAATGACCATGTTTGGAAAAATAAAAATAAAATGCTCAACAACATGCTACTCGATATCTATGAAGCCTCTACCTCTAATATCTAGATGGTACCATGACAGGCCATGGCTAACCAACTCAAATAAAATGGCAATAAAACCAATAAAAGATGAAGAAAATGATATGAAAGAGCCTCACCAACTCTAGGGGCAAGGGAACTAAACCTCAAGGGTGGGTCTGCTGAAGTCCTCTATCACCTATAACTGCATCATTAATGATGCAGGTCCAAATAGGCGTCAGTGGAATATTCTAGTATGTAAAATATCTCAAGGAAGTAGTTAGAGCTCAGACTCAAATCAATCGACTCAACTTAGGACTTAACCTATCAACTCGTAACTCAACTAGATAATAAATGCAAGTTTGAAGTTTTAAAACCATGCTTTTGATTTGACTATAGTCTTCCAAGGAAATTTTGTTTCCTTGGAAGTTGTAATGTAGTTTTGCAACTTTGATTAGTTATATTATTATTACTGTTGTTGTCATTGTTGTTGTTGTTGTCATCGTTGTCGTCATCGTCGTTGTTGTTATTATTATTATTATTTTTAAATCTGATAAACTTAAAAAAGATACATTATAAGTACAAAACTCACAGTTATTCTCTATCTTGCTTAATTAGAAATATGATGATTGAATTATTTTTCGAAAAAATAACATTAGGACTCGATTTCTCGAGACATAATGGCATCTATTTAATATATTCTATAAATTATTTGCAAGTTTTTAATTTATTGTAATCTTCCAAGGAAATCTCTTGAAACACTAGATTAATACGCCAAGAACATTCCGATAAAATCTCTCATGTGTTGATCTTATCTCTGGAGACTTTGATCTAATTTTCAGCGAAATCTTTTCTTGGCAACTTCTCTTTTGCACTGATCTCATCTTTGGTGGCTATGATCTAATATTTGGCGACCTTTCTCTGGCAAGTTATCTCTCACATGGATCTCATCTACAAAACCTTTGATCTAATCGATCTCTTGCCACTTCGTAAAGGCGCTAATCTTTGTTGTAGGACTAAATGAGTGGACGAACTCTAGGGCTTTCTTGTTTTGGTCCACGAAACGGCCTCTTCATAGTTGTTAGCGATAGATTTCACAGTAGCAATGGGAAATGCATAGTATTTGACGGGGCTAGTGTAGCTCAGCTGATGATGAACCAAGTTGCATCTTCCCAAATTCCATTTTTCAAGCAGTAGCTAGTACTCCAAGTTTTGCCTCTTCCCTCTTTACATGTCAGGCATGATTTTTAGGTGTTGAAAATTATATTGAGTTTCTGTTATAGTTCCACCATCTTTCTAAGTTGATTGAGAATGCCTTTGTTTTCTACCTATCTTGCTTTCATACAGTAATCTTGTACCAAGAAGTTCTAAAATTCTGTAACTAGTAGTTGCTTATTTCCTTTTTAAGTATCTCCATAATCACAGGTTTTTCTACTTTAGTATAGCTCATGTGCATATTCTTGTTTTTTCTGGACTATAGTATAGTCCAAACTATTGCTTCACTATTTTGATTGATTTCTTTATTGATAGTATAGTTCACTAGGGCTCATCAGCTAACATTTTTGCTTGCTCTGATTTCCTATTATAGTTGCATTTTGCCTAGTCTTTAAGATTATAAACCTATTTTAATAGTTTTAAGTATTTTTTTTGGAGTAGTTGACATCTTTCTAGTGACGTTGTTGAATGATAGCGAACTAGGATCCTGTCCTCAATTTAAGCTGGAGGCAAGGGATAGTAGTTATAAAGGTGTTATGGATCCTTATAAGCTGAAAGTAAGGTCACGAAATATAGGATTACTGACAAAAAAGTCCACTGAGTTAGAGAAGATTCTCAAAAGGAGGAAGATTAATATATCGTGTATCTAGAAAACTCGATAGGTAGATATCAAGGCATGAGTTGTGGATAGATTTAAGAAATAGTACTCAGGTGGCACAAGAGATAGAAATGGTGTAAATATTTAGTAGACCTTAGGGAGTGAGTACTGGAGGTTAATTAGAAGGACTAGTGATAGGTTGATGAAGATTAATTTAATCATTGGTGGGCTTGTTTTGAACATTACTAGTGGCTGCATATATTGCGTGGTGTCTCTAAAGTGATCACTCAAAATGCAAATTTCCCATTAATTGAATAGTCTACAGGCTTGGAAAGCATCATGCTTATAAACTTCAAAGCCAAATCCGAGCATCTATCCAATTATTAATTAACGTATCCTTTGAAACTATATTCAAAATGAAAAATATTTTTGTATGTTTTCAATAAAGGATTTTACAGTTAAGGAACATTGCAAGAAAATATAGGAAAAATATCCAAAATGATATTTCCCAACAAAATGATACTTCACCATCACCGTAAGAAAAATGCATATCACCAGTGCTGAGGTTTGCTCCTTCTACGAAATACAAGGTATATTTTTTATCCTCTGATGAGATTTTTGATGCCACAGTTTTCCTCCATTTTGACGTCCAGCTATTGTTCTTGCAGCCTCATTGAAAATTCTGTCCACTTGGGAGTTCCATCTTGAATCATTGTATAATCACGAGTTGCCAAAAAGTTGATGTGCTTGGTAGTGAAGTTTGCTTGTTCATTCTCTTTCTCTCTTCAGTTTAACATATTGTTATGACTCACTCATATTCTATTTGTTGTTATAGAATGATAAAGTTGTCAGTTCCTGAAACAGTTACAAGTCATCATACCTTGCCAAGAATGCACTCTTAGGCTAGCCAATGGCCTAGAATGCAAGACCTCCCATATTGGGAAATATGCAGCTACTATAGCTAATGGATCTTTTACTACTTAAAGAATTATTCATGCCGGAGAAACTAGTGATAGTAAAAATAATAAGAATGCTCTGCCCTCTACGGATCAAAACATACCTGCCAGAACCATGAGAATTAGGAATACGAATTATCACGAGGTTGAAGGCAAATAAGAAAAAACAACAATCTAGGTGGATGGTTAAGAAAAAAAATTGAAAAGATAAACCCCAAAACATGTACAAGCTAGAAAATATATGCACCATGATACTCCAGAACAAATACATGTGGTTGTATCCTCTCAACCCATGCTGAACACCACTGATGCTCTCCCTTTAAAAATTCTTTCCAGCAACTTCAGCAGATGGCATCAAAAAGTTTGGTAATGAAGAACAAGGAGGTAATGCCAACAGGGGAAATGATATTCATGGTAAGAAAGAAATACTGAATAAAAGTCTCATTCAACAGCAAATTAGACAAGCGGTTGAATCACAATTCTATAAGCAGACAAGGAAGGGACAAGGACAAATTTCAACCTATGTCTACAAAAGATGGGCATTGCAATTTATCATACATGAGAGGGATTAATCTTTTTATGGATCTCAAGTGCAATGAAGATAGATGTGACCATTGCCAACTCTGAATCAAATCATGATGATGATGCTAATGAATCCTACAATAGTCAAAAAGAAGTCAAAGACAAAGATTCTAGTGAATATGAATCATGTCCAGGGGAAGCAAGAGATAGTGATAGTGATGATGAATATCAGGAGGAAGAGGAATATGAATATTCCACTGATGAAGATGAACTCCTTAAAAAGCTTGCACCAAAAACTGTATGGCATGGGCATACTACTGAAGATGCAATCATCGAACAGGAAAACAAGCTTATTATGGCTGGTAATTTATCTCCAAGAGGTACAAAAGAGAAAATTGTGAATCATGCAGACCCTGTCACCAGAGGGAGGGACAAATCCATTCAAAATATGACAACCTCCCAGAATGTTTTTAATGATTAGCATGATACCTTAGAACATTAGAGGGGTGAAATTAGAGGAGCTTTTGAAAGATTGAAATTTTTATCCGAAGTTTATAAGACTTAGTTTCTTGCAATTTATGAATCGCTTGACAAGCTGAGAAAATAGAGAAATATAGAAGAAATCCAGAATTTGAGGGATGCTTGACAAATTGGAATGGTAAAATTTGGTTCGTTTGGTCTACAGGATATATGACTGTAGTAGTTATGGATGATGCACAACAAATCACTGTTAAGTTGTCCAACACTACCTCCAATGGGAGGTTCTATTTCACCTTCGTCCATGCCAAATCAAAACTCCACCTTAGAACTCCTTTATGGGAAGGCCTAAGACACTGCAGGTGGTCTTATAAATGGGCCTTGGTGTATTCATGGGGACTTTAATGTGATTATGAGCCCGAATGAGAAGAAAGGTGGGGAACTCCATAAAATGGAAGAAAGTTGGGGTTTTATAACATGTTTGGATGATTATGGATTGGTAGATGCTGGTTTTACATGTCTCAAATTTACTTGGTGTAACACTAGAGTGAACGTCATAGAATTTGGAAGAGACTTTGATAGAGTATTCTTCAATCACCAGTGGACCAATTTGTTTTCCATTAGCGACATAGAGCACTTGGCTAGCACTGGTTCAGGTTATACCCCTATGTTGATTGAATGTTCTAGATCCAACTTTCGAGGGATTAAATACTCTAAGTTCCTCCAGTTTTGGACAGAACAACCTGAGTTCAAAAATGTTGTTCAAGAAGCATGGGATGTAGAAATCAAGGGGAACAAAATGTGGAAGTTTCAACAGAAACTCAAGAATTTAAGCAGAATGTTGAGCATCTGGTCAAATGAACACATTGGGAATGTATTTGATCTTGTGAAGGAATGGGAAACCAAGATGCAAAACTTGGAGGCTGATTATATTGACAATGTAATTGATGATTGCAGGTAACAAGCCCACAAGGCTCAAGCTAAACATACTAAATGGCTCAAGTTTGAAGAAACCATTCTGACACAAAAGGCTAATATTAGAGAGCTTACTACCTATTATGAAGACATGATTGATAAAATCATTAAAAGAATTATAGCTTGGCATGGGAAACTTTTATATCACGGGGAAAGATTTGCTCTGATTAATTATGTGTTACAATCTCTTCTTATTCACCTATTGTTTGCTGTAGAACCCCCAAAAGTGGAGAGACATATGGAGTGCTTGGGACAAAATGACGTATCTAATTGATGAAGGAGGCTTAGGACTTAAGAATGTTAGTGAAACTTCGAATATGAAAAGATTGTGGAAGTTCAAAATAACATGGGAGTGGTAGTTCATATTATTCACATCCAAGACCCACCTATGAATTCTAAAGTTGTTGATATTATAAATAATGGGATATGGTATATCGAACATATCGAACATATATATTTTTCAGAATTCTTAGCTGAGCACATTCTTGCTTTGGAAATAGGGGAGCAAGACAAAATTGATATTGCTATGTGGACTCCAAACAATAAAGAACATTCTCAACTTCTACTGCATGGAATCTAGCAAGACAGAGAAAAGAAAAGTCCCCTTTACTTATGGCTCGATGATATTTTGTTTACTGTTATAGAATGATAAAGTTCTCAGTTCCTAAAACAGTTGCAAGTCATCATACCTTGCCAGGAATGCACCCTTTTGTTGAAAGCAGGCAAGCTAATGGCCTAGAATGCACGACCTCACATAATTTTAGAGATTGAGGACCAGCTTCTTCAAGCTTTCTTTCCCTCCCGTTCCATATATTGAGTAGTTCTTTTGAAGGCGTTGTTACAATTATTTCAAGATGAACTAAACAAGGAAATCTTACACCTTTTTGTGAGATTTCAATAGATCTTATTAGTTTGATATGTATGTTTTCCCTGGATATGGCGAATGAAGTTTATCGATGATCCACATTAAAAGTACAAAAATAAAACTAGAAAAATCATAGAGTTGCAAACATAGCAAAGTAAATTTTTTGAGAAGTCGCAGGGGTAATTGAAGATGTTACCACCAGAAAGGGAGACGGATTTTGTTCAGAACTTATCCACTTTAAAAACAAATAAGATAGGGAAAGATGACTACCAGCTAAAAAAATAACAAGAAGAAGTTAAGAAAGCAAAGTCACTTGCCTGTTATCTGTTAGGAGTAGCTGCATATACTATGACGTGTCTCTAAAGCGATCTCTAGGAAGGCAAATTTCCCATTTACTGAATAGCCTACAGGCATGGAAAGTAATCATGCGTATAAACTTGAAAGCAATATCTGAGCACCTATCCAATTATTAAGTATCCTTTAAGACTACATTCAAAATGAAAAATATTTTAGTTATGTTTTCTATAAGGGATTTTAAAGCTAAGGAAAATTGTAAGAGAATATAGGAAAAATATCCAAACCTCATAGCCAAAAATGCAAGACATCAACTACTAATCTGTCAAATCTATGTGCTCGGCAGAGTGGACATTCCCTTTCTCCTTACTTCTTAATGGTTGATTTGAGAAGATGGTTAAACGACATAATTAACTTGGCTCGACTTAACTACAATAATTTAATGAAATTGAAAGTCAAAACCTCTAAAAGAAAATCTTTATTCTATCAAAATTCAACCTTTTTCAAATTAATCAAGCATATTCATTCAAGTTGTTAAGCCACACTATGAAGGTCTGGGAGAGGGTAGTGGAGATGAGGGTGCGAAGAGTAGTATCTATCTCG
>JAOTQR010064180.1:0-13707 GCA_025774065.1 Solanum ossicruentum | reverse complement strand
TATCCGTAAAATTAGGTGGCGACTCTGTGTCATTTCGAATTTCGAGAATTGATTTTGCTTAAATTAATTAAGTTTGGATTGATTCTCGAGTTTCGAACAATTTTTAAATCATTTTTAAAGTCGGTCATTTTTCGGCATAACAGCCACATGACCATACTTGGTCCAAAAATTGTGGAATTTCAAGCCAAGGCCACCACACGGCCCACCGCACAGTCCATGAAGTATTGCACGGACTGTGAGAGGTCCAAGGATAGTGTGGCTTAGTTTAAAACACCATGTTTAAGGGCCAAATATCCTCCAAAGGCCAAGGGCAATTCCTTGGATGTTCCGTAGGCATCGTGTGCCCTCACACGAACTGTGAGGGCTCCCATGGAGCGTCACCTTGATCCAAAGATCTCCAAAATTGAAATTTCCAAGCTCCATTAAGGTTGTACATAGTCTAGATCCTTACAATTGTCATGCACTAAAATTCAAAATTCATAGCATGATTGAAAGCAGCAATATAAAGCTACAACTAGAGCCTGCAATCGATGATGAAAATATTGCAACCACAAGTGCAATTATTGTTGAGGGTGATCCATCAAAACTACCATTAAAGCGTTTGAATAGAAAGCATGCAACTAGTCAAGAGGACTTGCAAGGCCATCATCTTACTACTTGAGGATATCATTAGCCCTCATTTTGGGAGTATCTATTATTTTGAAATCCCTTCTAGACTTTTGTGATGAACTACGTATGACCTGATTTCTATTAGTAGCGAGATACGTAGGCGCTCATGTCGAGTTCAGTCTTAATATATTAAAAATTATATTTCTCCCATGGTCAAAATTGGGATAGCTTTATTAATGGCGTACAATTATTTGACAAAATCAAGTGTCGAGGTCACAAGCCATATTTCCATCAGATTCCTTGAAAGCCATAGCACCAAAAAATGAATATTTAAAGTCAAAGCTTCGTAATTCAATGTAGGGAAACCATTTTTTTTTTTTTTGTATACTAACAAGTTTTCTTTGAGTATGCAATGGCTGATTTTTAGTTATTCTTGAACGATAAAGCCACAAAGTTCAACATCAAGTCAAAGTTCGCAAGATTCAGATTGTGCAACATTTTGAAAATTAAATTTGAAATTCACGATTTTCTTTGAGTACAGGAATTTATTAGAAACAACTTCCATTGGGCTGAAAGTTATTAAATAAGGAGCAGCACACGAGGGATATGTATTCATTAATGCTACACAGCACTATTGATATTCTCCAATATAAAAGGCATTGCACTTAGAATAATTACTACTCCAAAGGCACTGCACCAAGCTCTTTGCACTATATCATGAATCTTCACTGTCGTAAAGATAGTACACCAAGTTTTTTGCACTGTACTTTGGATGTTAAATACTACAAGGCACTGCAACAGGATCTTCGTATTAGATTATCAATTTTTCTACTGCAAAGAAATCTGTCCAAGCTCATTGCATTGCACCAAAATTCATATTTGTAGGTTTTCATCATACATTGGGTTCGTCCACTGGGTTCATCCACCCTAAAATAGGATATGTTGCTTCGTCTACCCTAAAATAGGATATATTGGGTTCGTCCACCCTAAAATAAGACAGTCTGGGTTCATCTATCCTAAAATAGGGGATACTGGGATAGTCTGCCCTTTAATAAGATATTTGAAGCTCATTTCTCTTTAATGAGACTTCTCGCAATGCTTTACTTATTTATTTATTTATGAGCACTGCATATTATCTTCAAATTTTTTGAAAAGCTCATACGTCTCGTAATGCTTCAAATCATGTATTTATTTTCAAAATATGCATATGAGCACTGCATGCTATCTTTTAAATTTCTTGAAAAGCCCATTCATCTTTAAGAAGACCCTTTGTAATGCTTTATTTATTTATGAGCACTGCAAGCTATCCTTTTAAATTTTTTGAAAAGTTTGTATATCTTTAATCATACATCTCACAATGCTTTATTTATTTATTTTTACACATATTAACATTGTGTGCTATCTTTTAATTTTTCATGAAAAATTGAGCTTTCTTTATATGTTTTCTCTTGCTAGCATTTCCACTCAGTCTGTTAAACTTTGCAAAATCTGGAGCAGTCTTTAAAATAACAAAAAAATTACACAATTGATTTAATTGCACCTAGGCACCAGTTTAGAATGGAAGCATTTTTTTCTTATGATCTTTGTTATAAGACTTTTATTTACATTATTTCAGCGTTGTGTTGTTTTTTAAAAAACTCTTATCAAGACTTCGTAGGAAGTATATTACACATGCAGTAACAAGAGATATGACGCTATGTAGAACTTTATCTAAGTAGTGAACTGGGGCTATTTGTTGGAGAGTTAAGCTCACCACCAATAATGTTTAAGTCTTACGGGAGCATAAGCACAAGGTGAAACTTTTTATTAGCAGTGAATTGGGACATAATTTGAAGAGGAATGTCAAACTGTGTAGACGATAACTGAGAAGTGCCTTACATCACAATCTAACCACATCCCTATTAAAAGGTATGTAGGTATTTCTTTAGATTTGTTAGTTTCGGTTTCGCATCCACTGATCTCAATTCTCACCGAAAGCAATCTATCCAATCCGAGTGACAACGCACCAAGAGCTTTTGAAAATCATGTCCATGTAAGTTCTTACTTACGGTTTGAAGTGCACCACATTTATGACTAAGAGGTTGCAAGCCTATTTTTCATGCTCAATTTTGCTTGTCACTCCTTCCAACAACTGAAGTTTATCTTATCATAAGAAGATTTTCTTTTCAACAGATTGAGTTGGACCACAAGCAATTTGATTACCATATTAGGGATATGTAGGCGAGCTCAGTGTTGAAACTCTATTGTACTCCAACCTCCCCTCATTTTGTTTTCAAAACTTTTTGGTCTCTCCATAATTTGACTCTAAAATAGATTTTGAATTCTTTCATAATCGTGCATGAAATCAAGTAACTTGAACTACAAGTGCCTTAAATTCTCATGTAACCTGAATTATGTAGGAAGTCTGATACCAGGGTTCAGACATAATTTCTCAAAGTTCGTACCAAATTCCTTTCAAAAGATGAAGATGAAGATAAGGTCGGCAAAAATTGAATTTGTCAAATTTCATTGTTCAGAGTCTCTTTCCTCGATCCTATACAAAGAAAGGGACAACTATTAACATACAATTTTTACTCCCCCCCCCCCCCATATAAATTAATTATCAAAATCAAAAAATATTCTAAGTTATTTTTAGTATTAATCTTTATATACATATACATATATATATATATATATATATATACACGATTACATATTAAATTATTAGGTTTTCATACTTATTCAAAAATTATTCCAAAAGATTTTATTTTTGTTAATTATCTTAGTTTAATTATAAATTATTTTTAAAATTAACTATTCAATATATTTCACATTGTTAATATTAAAAAGCTCTTTAATAATTAATATTAAATTAGTCTTATGGTCGAATTAATCAACTAATTTAATTCGGCAACTTTTTAAATTCTAAATTGGGCATATTTGTAATTTTGATTGGACAAATCCCAAATTATATCCTCCAGTCCCTTTTATCCATTTCTAGACCTCTTTCAAATCAAATTTTACCTAATTTTAACCCAAATCTGTGGCCCAAAATTCCCTCAACAGACCCAAATCTTTTCATTTAACATAATACATACATACATTTATATATTGATCAACAACCCAAGCGCCCTGTCCCTTTTTTTCTTCCTTTCTTTCCAGACGTGTAAAACTCCACTCCATCTCCTTCACAATAAGATGCACAGGGAACAGAAACCCAGAAAACCAATGTACCACGAGTAATACCAGCAAGAAAATGTCCAAACGACCCTTTTTGTATTCCTCAATGTCCAGATAGCTTCATCATGTTCTCCCTCTTATCGTTGCCCCAAATCTAACGGGATGAATTGGTAATCCATTGAAAGATTTTTAGCAAAATGGTATCTTTTAAGCATATTCTTGATTTTATCTTAGAAATTGGAATTTCAATTTCAAACCCAAAAATTCATCCAATTTTTTTCCCAAAATGGCCTAATTTCTTCCTATGTAGTACTCTCTTTCACTCACTGAATGAGAGATTTTTCCCTTCCCGAATAAATAGAAATTCAATTTTTCCTTTGAATATAGACTATTTTTACTCAATAGCAGAAAACCCCTTAAATCCTTAAGGATCAAAACCAAGGTTTGAATTAAGTGAATTGATTCCTTCCGACTTTGAAGACTCATGGTGATAAAGTGTGAGCTTGTTGCTACATCCAAACTTACACTCTAAAAGAAAGAGTACAACAGTCGTTGATCAAATATAGAATTCAACAAGAGTTGAGGTCGATCCCACAGGAAATGCGTGAAAATAAATCTATTAGCATTTTTTGTCAGATGTAATATCTATTTCCCAAAATAAAAGTGCATAAAGTAAATGGGGGGTTTTGAATTTTTGTAAACTAAATTACTAAAGTAAAGTAATAAAATGGTGTAGTGACTACTAGATTTCAAAAAGTTAATGAGATGCTAGGATTGTGTTTCCCATGACATCCAATATGATAGCCAAATTTATGTAGTAAATCCGTTCATAACTACGTATACAAGATCAAACAAGTTATGTAACACCTAATTCACCTTCCGATCATTCTTAGATGCATTTCATTCATCACGTTCCGGTCTCCGAACGTATACTTTTTAACCCTTGTTATAGATCCCAAAATACTCTCATCTTCCAGTCTCAATTACTCAGACTAGGTTTTCAACATCAAATTTTTGTCATAGAATTTTTTTCCTAATCACTACATCCCTTCTGGGCATGTAATGAATATAGGCTTAACCTAATGTGTTGACTCATTAAAGAAGAAGTTAAAGTGAAGAATACTACGACATATCCGATAATCAATCCCGAGATTTACCCCAAATTCATCTAACTTATTAAGTAGCCATGGTTCCCACAACCCTAGTTGTGGGTTTAGCCTAACATCTTCAAGAAAAATAACCCACAACAAAAGAAATCATGATAAAGAACTTACTATTGATAAAGTGTTGAATCCACAGATTACAATCTCTAAAGAGATTATCAAGATCCAAGAAGTCAATATAAATTAGAGCAAAACAGCGTTCTTACTTAGTTCTTTGTCTCCAACAGTTAAAAACTAATAAAAATGGAACAAATATATATATATATATATATATACACATGCACACACACAATAAAAAATCTAATACAACTTAAAATAGGAAAATAGGCGTTGACATGGGTACGAGCTACTACACGGCCGGTGAGGCTCCAACGGACCGTGAAACGATCCATGACACAATACTTGGTCTTCAATTCTTCTCACTTTTTCATGCTCTGTGAAACGGTCCATGACCCTTGCCTTAATATTTTTCAACAATGGCCACTTGGTTCCTTAGCATCATGGCCCACGTCACAATCTGTGGTTGGTCACATGGCCCATGATAGGCCCCGTTTCTCTCCACTTGCATGATTCTTGTATTTCTGATGGTGATCCCTCAACTTCACGTCAACTTGACGGCACATGAAACACCACATGTCAGTTCCCACGGCCCATGAAAGGCACTGTGGGATGTGCCTTAATCTATTTTTATTCTAGCTCCCTGCCATGCATCCAATCATCATTTGTCACGCCAAGTATGAGGCCATGGCAGGCCTGACAGTCCGTGTAGTGACACATGAGCCGTGAAGGCACCCATGGTCCTTCACTTGGTTACATTCTTTGCTTCATTCACCATAGCCAAGTCCATGTGGCTGAAATGCCCCAAAAATATGCTTTGAAAATGCCCATAGTTGTAATTTCCATATATCTCAAAATTTGTCCATGATATAGAAAATCTAACTTCATATTTTTGATCAGGGAGGTCAAATTTAGTGGAAAGTGGGTATAAATCGAATTTTAGAAGACTTGTAGCGAAAAATGATTTTTGCCAACTTTTCACAAAACAATGTCAGTCAGCGATGACTCCACGATGCGGACCCATCGCAGAGCAGTGTTATCACTTTCTTAATTTTCTATTTTGGCCTAAGGCTTTGGGGTCATGGCCCTATGCCTTGTTACATGTGAAATGTCCTATATTTAGCAATTTTTCAACTCCATATCACACAAAAACCCTTTCTCAAACCTCTCAACCATTTCATCAAAAATTCCCATCCAAATTCAAGTTTCTCAAGCTTAATTTCGGATCCCAAGAACTCTATTCAAGTTTCATGTCTCCTTCAAATCTACATCAAGGAATCCCCAGATCTAGTTATGTGGGTTTCATCCATTGGATATTTTCACCCATGGACCCCAAACTTCCTATTCTATGAAAATTGTATGTTTTCAAGTTGTATTATCTATGGGTATATTTTATTATAGATTATAAGCATGAAATATGTTGGGGTTTTATGAAATGTTGATTAAATATGCATGTCTATCAATCTCAAGCTTATACTATGAGATGGTTTTGTTTATTGAGACTATGTATGTTTTGAGCTATGAAACTAGGATCTATTATAAGATTTGATGATGGATTTCAAGGTATCTTATATGAGGGTTTTACAATATGTTAATAAGTTGATTTGCATTGACTTTTCTCACATAATTTCCCTCTTGAATTGTATGATTTTGAACAAGCATCACACACCAACCAAGTGTTCGATAAAATGTCTTGACAAGGATTTTTATGTTATTGACAGTCTATTACATGGTTTATAATCAAGTGACTTTATGATGATTAAGTGCTAGCATGTATGTATTGAATTCATGAAGGTGTTTATGATTTTACAAGTTACACAAGTTATCTTATGCTATCATATTATCATGTTTGGTTTACCTTGGTAAGTAGGCCACACCTTGTCCGGGAGGGAGGTGGGTGTCAAGCCTCGGTCACCTTGTCGAGGGGGTGTCAAGCCTCGGTCACCTTGTCGAGGGGATTCCATACCTTATTCACCTTGTTGAGGGGGTGCAATGCCTCGGTCACCTTGTCGAGGGGGTATCAAGCCTCAATCACCTTGTCGAGGGGGTGTCATGCCTCAGTCACCTTGTTGAGGAGGTGTCATGCCTTAGATTCCAAGTGTTTGCTCACTTGGTCTATGACGGTTAAGGTCCCTTCCCACACATGTATTATGTACTATACAAGTTTAATGATTTACAAGTATGTTTTACTTCAAGCATTGATCATGCATGCCATATTGAGATTATACTTATCTATTGCCTACGATTATGCATTTTGACTATATTGGCTTATGTCTTGTTGTATTGCATTCTCATACTTAGTATATTCAAACATACTCACGCATACTCTATGCCTACATGATATTACCATACAGGGACCGGAGCTCCATTTGATCATCCTCCTCCACGTGGCTAGTGAGATTCTTCAAAGACAAGCTTGGTGAGTCCTCAAGTTAAAACACAGACTAGAATGTAGAAACTCACTCTCACAAATGATTTTTAGTAGACACACAATTATCAACTATATGCTTGCCCTTATTTTTGCCACCTTAACTTTCGAACGACCTTTTTAGAATCACATTAGGAATTTTGTGGCTTGTAATGTAGGCCGGGGCTAGGGTGGGGTACTTTTAGGATCAAAGTGACTAATTGGTCCCTCCAAGACACTACTTTGACTCATCCATTTGCTTTTGGCCTCCAACTCTTGTTGCCCCTATTTTTCCAACTTTCTTTGCCATGGGGAGTGATTTTCGTGTTCATTTACTCTTTTTCTTTCTTTCATTTTTTGATCTTTTGTTTTACTCATGATCATGCCCCAAACTTCTCTTTCCTCTTATCACTAAGCTCTTTTCCATACTTATTTTTTCGCTTTTCCTATACTAGCCACCCTCAACTTAGGCTTTTGGCCTAGGCTGAGGTTCACAATGTCTTCTAAAGAACCAAGGCCGGTATAAGCCACCCCCAACTTAGGCTTTTGGCCTAGACTAAGGTTCACAATGTCCTTGGAGAGACCAAGGCAAAAGTGAAGATCTGCAGATGGATAGGGAAGGTGAGTTGGGTGATTACAAAGAAAAGATCCATTCAGGCTCAATTTTTTGTTCAAAGGGGACAACTTCATTTGGTTGGTCAAATTTAGGCTAAGTGACTAGTCAATAAAAAGAGCCTAAGATCGCATTGCTAATCCATTCATTCAATTGTTTTGGTGGGACTAACCAGGCAAGTTCTATCTTACAAGTGCATCAACTGAACTAAGCAAATAAGCCCACATACACGTGGCATATCACCGACACTAGTTAGCACTAACCAACATAGTCATGCTATATTCATCAAGATGCCAACCATACAATACATACAATGCTTTCCAAAAATCATATGAGTTAGTCAGGATAGGATGCATGCACATACAAGCTTTTTGTAACATTTTTAACTTGGGGAATTTTTCACATATCAAAACATGGGTTACCATAGACTTCTATAAAAACTTGTATCTACACAAACATACATGCTAGTTCTACTAGATAGTACACTTGAGAGAAAAGAAACATGGCAAGAAAAACTCTCAAGTGGCAGGATGCCCCACCCCCACCAAAACAACGGTGTAGTGCCCTCACTGCACCAAAGCTAGAAATAAAGTACAAAAAAGGAGTAGAACATACCTGGGATGCCCTAGGCATCATTCATACCATCGGGATCAAACCCTCTGATAGGGTCTCTGTTATCAAAGTCGCACCCGACACAAAGATGCTCCCAGTGGCTCCTACCTTTGCTTCCTCTCATGCAAGCCGCTCTCTTTTCTCTTGCTCGATGGTTGCTCGATGCTGGCCTCTCATTCCCTTGTGCAACTTCTTTTCCTCTGCTAACTATGGATTAGGTAGAGGGCTACTACGTTGGCTACACCTCTTGCCCTTGTCCTTTCTCTTGGGCTCATTTGGGGGTGGCACAGGTACAACAAATAGGGCAAGTGGAGCACCCCATGTCTTATCTAAAACTAGTGGCACGGGAGCATTGGAGAGGGTTATCCAAGATTTTGGAGGCGGGGCTGGCACAATTCGATTGTACTGGGTCATAAGCTATGCAATTTGGGTTTTCATATCATTCATTATTTGCATAATATTTTTCATCTCTTCCCTGGATATACTCCCAAACATCTTGTTGAAGTACCCCTCCAAAGTGTTGACATGGTTCTGCAAGATGCTGATTTGGCCTAGAAGCTCCACTTCTTGTTGTACATGAGAGTGGACCACATGAGGCATTCGCTCGACTATCTGATCAATAATGGTGTGTGTCTATCGTTGGTCCAACACCATCCTAGCCAGAAACTCATATGGGATATACGCATACCCTTGCTTCACCAGAGGCGTTGCACCACTGCCCTCGGGCTACTCAGAAGTCTCACCTGACTGTAGGGCAGTGGTGCAACCCTGAAATGATAAGGGTTATTGTGGGGTTGCTTGGGGAAACATCATCAGACCCCACACCCTATGCGTTCTAGTCTTCATAAGAGGATTGCTGACATCCTTAATCAATGCAATGTTGACCATGCCTTTGGGAGCTATCTTTCAGTCTAGAAAATGTGTGGTAGGGACAGGGGCCTATTTGCAAAGTCCTCGAATTAGGCATGGGAAATGCATGACAACTCTGTCAGATAGAGCTTGGTCCCACATCTTAATATCAATAATATGTCCCACATTCAATCCGTACATGGACATCAAACACGCTATCAAAGAGGCACGCGAAGGTTAGAGCATATTGTCATTACCTGTGGGATGAAGCCTGGCCTACACCAATAACTACCAAAACTTGGCAGCAAAAGTTAAAGAAGCCTTGGAAATGGGAACTGGGGGATTTGTAACCCAAACTGCATCAGCTCCTTGTATGGCAATTCGCTTTGCAACCCATTTCAAAAGTGCAGCCCGAGAAGTAGGATCGGACATTCGCCTCTCATTAGTGATCTTTAAGTGTTTGTCAATAAATAGTCTATCTAGAGGAACCCGGTAGTTTGGACCAAAGAGGAATCTGTTGATGGTGGTCTCCGAAATGTCCTCCCTTTCACTACGCACCATAACATGCTCCTATGGGAGCATCGACCACTATGTATTGAGTCCAATATGCTGGCAACATAGCTAGAATAGTACTCTTTAATAATCGCTGGCCCATAATAGTCGGGTGATTGTGCCATCTAGCCAAACTGATATGAGTCAAATGCAACGTTGATATCAGGGACCCCATCGAGTTGATCTATGATGACCCGAACCTCAGGGATAACAATATACTATTGGAACCCCCTAGAGCCTTTAGTTAGCCCCTGAGTGAAAATCTTCTTTGCGCTTGATTCTGTCTAATAGCCTCATAAAAATACAATAAACAACCTTGCGATTTTAAGATTTTTCATCCTAGAGACCGCATAATGTATGGCTTCATCATCACTATCTTGAAGGTCAATCTTGTCATCCTGATCATCAGTGTGGTGTTGGTTAGCCTCCAGGATTTGTGCCTGCTCCTTCTTCTCCAAGGCATCCTCCTCCTCCTTAACTCCAGCATCAAGAACCCCCTCCTCAGACTGGGGGCCTATGGTTCGGCTCGCTGTATGAGCCCTTGTAGTACGAGAGGAGTGAGGGGAGACACTGCCAGTAAAATGGACCTTGGACCCTTGTAAGGATTTATCGCCTGAGTCACTCCCATTTTGATGACTAGATGACACAGTATGGGAATCATGGAGACATGACCCAAGTTTCTCCCTAGGTTGGGTTGACTTTCAATATGGACCCATGGTACCTGCAAGTGTCACAAATGAATAAAATGGTTAGATATTTTGGAATGAGCAGGTTGATGCACTAACGGGTACTCAGACTTCCCCTGTGCTACAAAAGTGATAATAAAAGTTGAAAGTTGCGTCACCAGGTCTATCATAGGGAGATTGCACTGAAGGAACATGTGGAAACTCAATTAAAATCCAACAATGAGATAGAACACAAGAAAGAACAAAGGGACCTGGAAAAAGGACCTTACCAGGGTCATATAATGTGACACGATCCATGACAGAGCTCGTGAAAGGGGCTTTGGTTGTGTGGAGTTCAAGGGCTCATGGATAGGCCACTACAGTTTGTATAGAGTCACACGATCTGTGTGATGAGTGATGAGAGCCACCGTTACACCTTTTCGAGCCCAAGGCAACCACAAGCACACATTAATGCAATTCTACAACACCTAAGCACAAATCCACCAGCATACTCGCATAAGGAACACGAGTATATCATTATTCATCACAAAGATCCCCTAAAATCACAAGACTCCCTGGTCAACTTTACAAACACTCAACAATGGTGGTTTGCACCGTCCAATGCAACACCTACATAAATTTCATGCATTTCGACCCTTAAACAAACAAAGAAACAATTTCAAGCAAGGAGTGACAAATGCATACTTAAAACTAAACTAGAGAGTGAAGAATAGGAATGCTTACTCTATGAAGAAATAAAAGAGGGTGATGACTTGCTTGAACTATCAATACCCATACTAAGATGTGTACTATGGATCATGAGATTCACTCACTAATCGTAACAAAGAAGATAGAAATTATGGGGTATTTTAAGAAAGAGAGGGTGTGTGTGTGTGTGTGTGTGTGTGTGTGTGAGAGAGAGAGAGAGAGAGAGAGAGAGAGAGAGAGGTGTGAGGGATGAGAGATAGTGAAAAATTTAAGAGTGAGGCGCTGGGACAAAGTGAGGGTTTAAATACCCTTAGTCAACTATGTTAACTATCTCTCTCTCCTCCAGGGTTGGCCTCACGACCCGTGTGACGTGGCAAGGTTTGTTTGGACCAACCGTCCCACTAGCCCTGTTAAATTTTAAATGCTTACCTTGCATGGTTTTACTGACACCACCTCCACGGGTGGCCTCACTGCTCGTGATATATGTGATGGTCCATTTGGACCGTCTGTTTGACCATCCTTGAGCAATTTGACACACGGGCCTGGCACGCGTATGCTCAACGAATGGCCTCACAGGCCATTGTACTTTGCATGGTCCGTGTAGACTGGTTGTGTTCTAGGAATTAGAGTATTCAAACTTACCTCAGTGATATGTGCATCACAAGGTCGACACCACTGGCCATCCCATGCTACATGATCCATGTAGGCGAACGTGATGCCCTCTTTGGCCAAGTTTTGGCCACTTTAGCTTCATGTCATGCCTCCACCATACATAAGCTTAGAACTCCAAAAAATTAAACCTATACCTACCTGGAAACACATTCAAAAACAAGAAAATGCATGACATATAATAAATATTTTTTTAAGTTATTACAATGCATGGGTTGCCTCCCATGAAGCGCTTGATTTAACATTGCGGCACGACATAACTATGTTGATAACTCAGACTTCATCAAGCTGCATGACTTCACTCACTAAGGCTTAATCTAAAACACCCAAGTATTGCTTCACCCATTTTCCATTAACTTTGAATCGATGCCCGGTTCCAGCCTCTAGTTCTATAGCACCATGTGGGAATACTTAGGTGACTTTATATGGGCCAGACTACCTAGACTTGAGCTTACCAGGGAACAACCTCAATTTGGAGTTTACAGCAGAACCTTGTCACAAAAACTAAAACTTTGTGGAGCAATATGCTTGTTGTATTGGAACTTTATCCTGTCTTTGTAAAGTGTTTCACTCTCATAAACCTGGAAGCAAAACTCATCGAACTCATTGAGTTGCTTAAGTCTCAAGTCAGCAGCCTCATCCCAATTCATGTTCAGTTTCTTTAGAGCCCAGAGTGCCTTGTGATCTAACTCCACAAGTGGCTAGCAGGCTTAACCAAATAGCAATTGATAAGGGAACATTCCAATTGGGGGTCTTGTAAGTTGTCCCGCAAGCCCACAGTGCATCATCGAGTTTCCGGGCCTAATCAGCTCTAGTCACATTCACAGACTTTGTCAAGATCTCCTTGATCTCTCTATTTGAAACTTCAACCTGCCTACTTGTCTATGGATGGTAGAGCGTGGCCACCTTGTGTTGTCGGACCTCATACATAGCTAGTACAGCATGAAAGATCTAATTACAAAAGTGTATAGAACCCCCATCACTAATGATAGTTCTAGTTGTCCCAAATCTGGAGAAGATGTTCCACCTCAGAAACTGGACAACACTCTTACTTTAGTTGTTTGGTGATGCTACTGCCTCCACCAACTTGGAGATGTAGTCCACCGCCACTAATGAATGAACCCGAAATGTGCCTCAGAATGCCCAAAATTTTAAATTTCATATATCTCAAAATCTGTTTGTTATTTCAAAAATTCGAGTTCATATTCGTATTCAGGGGGTCAAAATTAGGAGGGAAAGGGCTTAACCCCGATTTTAGAGCGAACGAATCACAATTTTAATTTTTAAAGTGAAGAATTCCAGTGAGGTTTCCGCATTGCCCTCGCGACGCGCCCTTATTGTTTTTTATACCAGGTTTTTGAAATTTTGGTCCAAGACTTTTAAATGTTGGGCCTAAGTCCCCCCATGCGTGAAAATACCTATACTTAGTCTTATTTCATCCACATATCATCCAAAACATTCCCCAATACTCACTTAAACCCTTAGTCTTATATTTCTCTCAAGATTCAAGTCCCAAACCCTCATCCCAAGCTAAGGTTATCCTTCAAGGTTCTTCTTCAAGCTTTAGGTCTCCATCTCCAATCTTCACCAAGTTCATCTCTAAGCTAAGGTATGTGGGTTTCTTTCATGGGTTCCTTTCACCCA
>JAOTQR010064169.1:0-13707 GCA_025774065.1 Solanum ossicruentum | reverse complement strand
GAAACCCTAGGTTATGATTTAAAATCCTATTAGAGCTTCATGAATAGATGAAGAAATTTGGGTTGGGTAGATTGAAAAGCATGAATAATAACTTACCTTGAGGATGAATCTTGAAAGCAAATCCTAACTTGATGACTTTCTTGATGATTTTTCAGCATTCATGTTTAAGAAGGATGAAGAGGGTTTTTGATTATGAAAATTGATGTTTTACATATTTTGGGGACCATAAATAGACTCCTAAATGTGTTAGGATAAAAATACCCTTAAATTAATAAGAGAAAAAATTCATTAACTCATCCAGTGAGGGTCCGCGACGTGCTCCGGACTTTTCAGACAGCTCTGCACCTCTCCTCTAAAATGGTCATAACTTTCTACTCAAACTCCGATTTATGTGAAGTTAGATGCATTGGAAAGCTAATTCGAATATCTTCGATTTGACATATTGTGGGTCATTATACTTTAGGAGATATGGTAATTTGAAATTGACCCTTTTATCGACTCATACGAAAACTTAGTTGCTAGGACTTCTTTGGACTTGGCTTGATGTAAAAGATCCTTTATAACTCTAAATCATACTTAATATACTTTAAGTACTTAGGAATTGATCCTAGTATGTATATACAACTTACAAGTCATTGGTTCACCTAACTTTTATAAGATCATACATTAGAACTACGACCTCATATCAACTCCAATTTTTATTCCCATACTAAGATATTGACTTTAATATCTATGCTCCATTAAGAATCCTCAATTAAAATCCTATATTATATGAAGGATGACTCGGTCTTAGATTAATAAATTTGGGGTGTTACACACCATTTAGGGCTTTATATAGTATAAGTGCAGATCTCCGGTGGGTGGTTTGAGTTGGATGAAATGACTTCTATAGGCCCAAATTTAGTGTTGGAGGCTATGGAAAGAATAAAAATTATTAGGGAAAGGTTAAATGGTTCGAAGTCATCGAAAGTCTTATTTGGGTAGTAGAAAGAGGGATCTTGAGTTTATTGTCGGTAATAAGGTGTATGTGAATATTTCTCCTATGAAGGGTGTGGTGCATTTTGGTAAGAAGAGCAAGTTAAGTCCCCGGTATATAGGTCCTTATAAGATTGTGGAGCAGATTGGTAATGTGGCTTATAGATTGGATTTGCCTTCGGATTTGAGTTTTATTCACCCGATGTTCCATGTGTCTATGTTGAGGAAGTTGGTTAGTGATCCTAATGCTATTGTGCCTTTGGAAGGTGTTGAAGTTGAGGAGAACTTGTTTTATGAGGAAGTTTTGATTGAAATCTTGGATGGGAAAGTGAAGAGGCTTCGCAACAAGAATCAACACGTTGAAAGTGCTACGTGGGAAGTGGAATCAAGTGTGATGCAATGATACCTCCATCCTTTCCAATCTATTCAAGCATATGGTATTAGGTTTTTCCTATTCCCAATGGTCCTAATTTTTCCACTCTTGAGTTTCATGACATGACATACATATATGTGCACGAAAATGACTTTTATGATATTTTGAATGATTTAAATACATTTTGATATGAGTTTTAAAGACTTTATGATTTTCAAATGAAGAACTATGCATTGTCCCTTAGGTTTGCATGATTCATGTTCTAAGTCAAACCTTTCAAGCCGAGTTCTAGTACATTCAAGGATGAATGCTCCCAAAGGGGAGATGATGTAAGGACCCTGTCACGATCCAAGCCTAGGTCTTATACGTGACACGGCGAATGGGGAACCCGAAGAGACCTCAAAAAAACCTCTTAGCATATCAATCACACGTCATTGGTCGCGGAAGCAAATTAAGCATTAGAAGATAAAACAAAAAGGGAAGTGGGACTAAGGGAAGTCTTGATATTCACAAAAGCAATAAAAGAGTCAAGCTCATATCATAAATACATCATAGTATCCAACAACACCTCTAACTTGGAATTGAGGGGGAGCCAAGACACTTTCCAGGCTCACCCTGATAATAACAAGTGTTCAACAGAAAGAAGTCTCAACATAGCAAGAGTAATTTTGACATTGACCTTGGACTTGAGGACTTATCAATGCGTTTCTTTGAAGTACCAAGCTAACCATTTGAAGGAGGATAATCAAACCACACAAAAAGGAGATTCGGCCTAAGGCTTTCACGTTGCATGTGCTTCCTTCAGCGGCACTTTTTCTGCTGACCACGTACCGGCTGGCCTTCCTGGCTACGGAATGGACCACTTCAGGGAGCAAAGGAAGAAAGAAGCTTCGGCTTGACCGCCTGCTCAATCAAAACCGGGACTTTCAGCACCCGAAAAAAGGATTCTCCCTTCACTTACTTGAAGCAAAGGAGCTTCGGTCCCTACATAGTAATATCGTATAGGTATAGAGTATGCGTTCGGACATTTGAATGTACTATATATGCGGGGTGCAATGCAACAAAGACATAAGCCCATATATTCAAAATGCATAATCATGAGCAATAGATATATAACCTCAATATGGCATGCATGATCAATGTTTATAATAAGGCATGCTTGTAAATCATTCAACTTGCATAATATATCATACATATGTGGGAAAAGACCTTAAACTACATGAGTAAGACCAAGTGAGCTACAACATGAAATCCTGATGATTACCCCTCATCAGTAAAGAGGTGGTCTACTTGCCAAGGTAAAACATACTTCACCTTACGAGAACATGACCTATTTCGTATGAAGAAACTTTCCTTATGGAAACTTGACCCATTTTAGAAATGATTTAGTGATAAAGTGCACTAAATGGATCCACTAGACTAGCAAGGGTAATAATCATAATCCTATGTTGGGACATAGTTTGAGGAAAGGAGTATGAACCCTTGAAGATAGTCCACGTCGAGATCCAATCCACAGGTGCTAAGTCTAATCCCACGGAATACTTGAAATAATCATATGTTCAATAACTTGTGAGAAACATGAAACATGACATGAGTAGCTCTTAAACATGCTTGACCTCTAATAGTGAGCCTAACTTGAATATGAGAATAACTTATAGTCATACATGAACCCTTGCTGACACGGCGAATGGGGAATCCAAAGGGACCCCAATCAAGCCTCTTAACATATCATTACACATCTTTGATCGTGAAAGCAATTAAATAACAAATAAAGAGTAGAAATAAGGTAACATGAGGCTAAGGGTCATCTTTCACTTCATAAAACATCAATAGAGTCAAAAGAGTCAAGCTCATAGCATCATTACATATCTTGTCCAACAACACCTCTAAACATAGAACTTAGCAGGGCCAAGACAAACAACCGGGCTCACTCTCCTAGTAAAGTATACAATAAATAGGAAAGAGTGTTTTTATACATAGCATAAGATCAAAGACATTTTCCTCGAAGTTGAGGACTTACCAACTTGCTTGTAAGGAAATCATACTAGCCACGTAGAGGAAAAGGATGATCAAGTAGAGCTCTGGTCCCTACATGATAATATCATATAGGCATAGGGTATGTGTTAGTATATTTGAATGTACTAAGTATGTAGGATACAAGGCAACAAGAGATAGGTAACATAATTAAAATGCATATTTAGACAATAAAAATGAGCATATAGCAATATGTCATGCATGAATGATGATTGTAGTAAAACATGCTAACATAGAACATTTATATGTGTAGGAAGACACCATTATTAGTAACCAAGGCCTACCACCTCTTCTGCGAGGCAATTGAGGTACAAATCTCTCAACATGATTGGACGGGCCTACTGTCTCCCGAGCGAGGCAATTGAGGTACAAACCACCCCGTCCCAACATGGTTGCACGGGCCTACTACCTCCCAAGCTAAGCAATTGAGGTACAAACCCCCTAACATGGTTGTACGGGCCTACTACCTCCCCATCAAGGCAATTGAGGTATATATCCCCCAACATGGTAGTTTAGGCCTACTATACCCTCGAACGAGGCAATTGATCAACTTCCAACACTATAGATATTTTTCATGAAATCAACACATTTATACCATCCTTTCATCATCATAAAGTCATACAAGTCATAGGTCAAGCATTAGATCATCAATGGCTCAAGAATCCTGAACTGGACATTTTGTCAAACACTTAGTGGGTGTGAAATGCTAGTGTAAAACTATGCAATTGAAGAGTGAAATCATGCAAGAAATCTTGAAGTAAATCATCCACCAATACATGGTATCATCATCATACAATATACATTAGAACCCTTCATCAAATCTCAAGATAGATCAAAGATTCATAGCTCAAAATATGGTAAAACAATCACACTTTTACAAAATCCCAACATAGTTCATAGTCAAATTCATAATAGAAAACCCATAAGTAAAATTAACTTGGAAACATGTAATTTTGGTAAAAAGGAAGCTTGGGCACTATGGGTAAAAGGACCCAGTGGTTGAAACCCACATACCTTGACTTTGGAGAATTCTTGATGAAAATTGGAAATGGAGACTTGAAGCTTGAGTGGAATCCTTAAGATCCAGATGAGTTTTGGGACTTGAAATTTGGGGTGAAATATTTGTCTAAGTGTTTAAGAGAGTATTGTATGATATGATGTTCAAATATGGCTAAGTATAAAGATTTTTAACCATGGAAGACTTAGGCCCAAGACCCAAAAGTCTTGGACCGAAATAAAATGATTGGCATAAAAATACACTAAGGCACGCCCAAGGCGCGTTTGGCAGGGGTGCGAAAACCTCACTGGAATTCGATTTTTTGTGAAATTCAAGTTGTGATTTGTTTGCTCTAAAATTGGAATTAGACCTATCACCCACTCAATTGTATCTCCTAATCAAGAATATGAGGTTGGATTTTCGATATCACACACGGATTTTGAAATATACGAAAATTACGATTTGGGCATTTTCAAGGCACATTTTCGAGCACTTTTTCGGATCGTTTCACTTGATTTAACAGGGATGACTCACAAGAGGTAAAAATCTTGAAATAGGGATTAACTTAATACTTGTAACATCATAGATACTATTCATGAATTCAATACATGCTTGAAAGCCCTTAATCATCATGAAGTCACTTGACTTGTACATCATGTAATAGATCATCAATAACTTGAGAATTCTTATCATGTCATTTTATCAAACACATGGTGGGTTTATGATACTTATTCAAAATCATGCAATTCAAAGATGAAATACGATGAGTAAACATCATGCAAATCAAGCGACCAACATAGTAGTAAACCCTTATGTAGGGTACCTTGAAATCCATAACAAAAACTCATAATAGTTCATAGTTTCATAGCTCAAAACATGCATAGTCTTAATAGACGAGATCAATTCAAGAAAAAGCTTAAAATAGATATCTATGCATAATCAATCCATACTTCATAAAACCCTAACATATTTATATTTATAATTCATAATAAGAGATACCTATAAGTAATATAACTTGAAAATATGCAATTTTCATGAAAAGAGAAGGTTGGGCTCCATAAAGGATACATGGATGATGACCCACATACCTTAAAATTTGAATTCCTTGATGTGTAATTGAAGTAGACTTAGAGCTTTAAATGAGTCCTTGCATCCCAAAATTGAGTTGAAATTCTTAGATTTGAATGAGAAAATTGATAGAGACTTAGAGAGGTTTGAGAAAGGGTTTTGTGAGTTATAGAGTTGAAAAAATGCTAAGTATGGGAGACTTCACATTTAAGTAGGCATGAGGCTATGACCCCAATGCCCTTGGTCGAAATAGAAAAACGAATGAAAATAATGCAATGGTCTGAGCCCTTGGCGCGATGCAGACCAAACACGAACTCCAATTTACATTAGTCCGTGCCCCTGGCATGACATGGCCAGGGCGCGAACAGACACTGGATTGCGAAAATTAATTTTTGCTATGGGTTTTCCAAAATCTAGGTTATGCGCTTTTTCCACTCAGTTTCGCCCCCTGATCGAGAATATTAAGTCAGATTTTTGAAATCATGCACGGATTTTGAGATATATGGAAGTTACAATTATGGGACATTCTGAAGTACATGAGGGGTGTTTCAATATCTCCCCCTTGGGAACATTCATCCCCGAGTGTCAAAAAAACATGCGTAAAATATGTAATTATGAAGATTTCAACCCGTAACGAATGGAACAAATGCATTTAAACATTATTTTCAAAAATCTCAACATGAATATCAAAAATTACCATAAACTTGTCACCATAAACATGAATCCATGCAAAATGACATTAGGGCTGAAGTTCAAGACTTGAAATCATATAGAGGACTTACATTATTACCTTCGACTAGAGTAGAGTGGAAGAGATATGAGTATCGCTTTTCATGTACGCTTCGGCTTGCCATGTGGCACTTTCAACTTGTTGATTCTTCTAAAGGACCTTGACAAAAGCTACATCTTTGTTTCTCAACCTCTTAACTTGTCTATCCAAAAACTCCACCGGGACCTCCTCATAGTCAAATTATCTTCTACAACACCCACAACCTCTAAGGGAACTATTGCACATGGGTAGCCCACATACTTTCTCAATATGGACATATTGAAGACCGGATGAACCATATTCATCTCCATAGGCAACTCCAACTCATATGCAACCTTACCAACTCTCCTCAAAACTTTATAAATACCCCCAAACCTTGGGCTCAATTTCCCTTTCTTAACAAACCAGAACACACCCTTCATGGGTGGGACTTTCAAGTAAACCCATTCACAACCTTAAACTCAAGATCCCTTCTTCTCACATCGGAGTAGGACTTTTGTCTACTTTGGGCTGTCTTCAACCTCTCCCTTATCAACCTCACCTTCTCCAGGGCTTCCATAACCAAATTTGGACCTAACAATGCCATCTCCTCACATAAAACCACCCAATCGGGGATCTACAACACCTACCATATAAAGCCTCAAAAGGAGCCATGCCAATGCCTGAATGGTAGCAATTGTTGTAAGCAAACTCATCTAATGGAAGATATCCATCCTAACTGCCCTTAAACTTCAAAACACAAGCTCTAAGCATATCCTCAAGAGTTTGGATAGTCCTTCGGCTTAATCATCCGTTTAAGGATGAAAAGTCGTGCTAAGCTTGATCTTGGTATCAAGACCTCTTTGAAAGGACCTCCACAACCTACCTTGGTACCTAAGGGCACCATCTCCCCCTTGGGAGAAAACCTCCACTTTACCATCCTTAACCAAGGCCTTTAACTCCAGCAAGATAGGGTCAAGATCTTGTTTTGACTTTACTTCCTCAATCAAAGAAGATTTAGAACCATCAACAACCATTACACCACCATTTTCAACTTCATCCAACCTAACCCCCAACCTAGCCAACCGGTGAACTTCTCTAGCCACCTCTTTTCCACCATCATTAATATGAACTAGACTACCCATGGACACTCTATTTAGAGCATCGGCTACAACATTAGCTTTGCCTAAATGATAGTGCACATTCATATCATAATATTTAAGGAGCTCTAACCACCTTCTTTTTCTCAAATTAAGATCTTATTGGGTAAATACATATTGGAGACTTTTGTTGTAGGTAAACAGTTCAACATGAACCCTGTACAAGTATTGATGCCAAATTTCCAAAGCAAACACCACGACCCCAATTCAAGATCATGGATGGGATAATTTCGCTCATGCACCTTCAGTTGTGTAGAGGCATATGCTATCACCCTACCATTTTGCATCAAAACACACCCCAAACCAATTCTCGAGGCATCACAATATACTATAAACTCTTCCAACCGTTCTGATAGAGCCAAGATACGAGCGGAGACAAGCTTATCTTTCAAAGTTTGAAAATATTTTTCACATACATCGGTCTGCATAAATTTTCCTTCTGTTGGGTCATCTTTGTCATAGGAGAGGCAATAGAAGAAAAGTCATTCATAAACCTCCAAGTAATCCGCCAAACTCAAGAAACTTCTAACATCTAACGGAGTCAAGCATCTAGGCCAATTTCTTATCACCTCCGTCTTCTTAGGATCCACCTTAATGCCATCACCCGACACCATATGTCATAGAAAAGCAACATATTTCAATCAAAATTAACACTTTTAGTATTTAGTAAACAACCTCTCATCCCTCAAGATTTGCAGTACTACCCTTAAGTGATTAACATTCTCTTCTTCACTCCGAGAATAAATCTATACATCATCAATAAAGACCACCACAAAAATGTTAAGGTAGGGTTTAAAGACCCTATTCATGAGATCCATAAATATAGCCATTGCATTAGTCTACCCAAAAGACATAACCACAAATTCAAAGTGCCCACACCTAGTCCAAAAAGCCATCTTGGGAAAATCACACTCCCTCACCTTTACTTGGTAATATCCGGACTGAAGATCAATCATAGAAAAGTGACAAGCCCATTGTAGTTGATCAAAAAGGTCATTAATCCTTGGTAGAGGGTACTTCTTATTTATAGTAACCTTGTTAAGTTGTCGGTAATCAATGCATATTCTAAGGGAACCATCTTTTTTCTTCATAAACAATACTAGTGCACCCCAAGGTGACTTACTAGGCGTTATAAAACTTATCTCCAACAAATCCCTCAATTGATCCTTCAACTCCTTCAACTCCACTGGGGCCATATGGTAAGGGGGAGTGGAAATGGATTGTGTATTGGGAAGGAGGTCTATACAAAGTCTATTTTCCTTACAGGAGGAACACCAGGAAGCTCATCAGGAAAGAAATCAAGAAACTAATTGACCACCTGAACCAACTTAATAGGAAGGACTTTGGACTCAACATCCCTAACCCTCACAAGATGATAAATGCAACCCTTCAAAATCAACTTTTAGGCTTTAAAACAAGAAATAAATCTACTCTTGACCACCACATCATGACTTTCCCACTCAAGGACAGACTCATTAGGGAATTGAAATTTAACCTTACGGGTTCTACAATCAATGGAGGCATAATATGCATGTAACCAATCCATTCCAAGAATGATATCAAAGTCTACTATATCTAATTCAACAAAATCACAAGGCAAGACTTTATACAATATGAACATCGGACAATTTCAATAGACTTTTTAAGCAACAGACTCAGAAACGGGAGTAGATACTTAATAAGGTTCACACAATAATTAGGGACTTACATGGAGCTTTTTGGCAACAAAAGGATTAATGAAAGAAAGAGTGGCACCCGGATCTATCAATGCATACACATCAAAATCAAAATCCTTTAACATAACAGTGATGACATCGAGCACCTTATCTACCCCTTGCCTTCCATGGAGAGCATAAAACTTATTTTGCCTTGGAGCACCCCCTAGTTGGCCTCCCTTTGCCCTTTGACCTGCATTAGCACCTTGGCCTTGGGCCGACCATCTCTGCCTTTGTTTTAGGCATGAATATAATTAATAACCTTATGGCTCATTTCAGCACATCCAATGCAAACATTAGAGTTCTTCAAACATGGGCCACCATGGTGTTTCCCACACTTTTGGCACTTAGGATTAGACCCTCCACCACTACCACCTTAGAATCTTAGGCTATGATTAGAAAGTCTCTTGTTAGGAGCATTGGAAGACCTTGTCCTTGAAACTTATGGCCTTGAGAAAACTTGTCACCTTTAGAACCTTGGAAACCACCTTGAAATCGAGCCCTTTTATACTCACCACTTGTTCTCTTTCCAACCTTTTCCCCCTCTAGTTGCTCGGCATATGTCATGAGCCAAGAAAAACCCATATCACTCACTAGCATGGCGGTACAACACTCTTTATTAACCAAGTCGGACACTCGCAATACAAATTTGTTCATTCTAGCTGTAGGGTTGGCCACTAAATGTGGAGCACACTTAGAAAGCTTGTTGAACTTGACGGCATACTCCCTCACACTCATGGAACCTTGCTTAAGGTTCATAAACTCCATTATCTTAGCCTCTCTTAGCTCGATAGGGAAGAACCGGTTGAGGAATGCGGCTTTGAACTCCTCCTAGGGAATAGCATCAACATCTCTCCTTTTCAATTTCCAGTGGGTGAACCATATTTGGGCCATAACTTTGAGTTGGTAGGCAGCTAACTCAACTTTCTCCTCTAAATTGACTCCCATGATAGATAGCACCTTATACACCTAATCGATGAACTCTTAGGGATCCTCATCCACCTTGGATCCATGGAACTCCGGGGGTTCATTCTTGTGAAATCCTTCACCCTTGAGGCCGGGTGGAAACATGAAGAGCTTGGACCCCTTGGTTCATTTGGTTGGTCATGGCACGGGCTCCAACATTGTGATAGCATCTCGGAACTCATCATGGACTACGCCTCCATCTAAAAGGAGCTTGAGGGATCAACTGCTCCTTGGGAGTACGGGCTATCCATAGTCTTCCCCTTGGAATCGTCATGGTCTAGAATAAAAAAGAGCATTCGTTAGGGGAAAAGCTTTACATTCACACCTAACACTACAACAAATATGATATATAACTACGAAATTATTAGCTACAATATGAAATTCATCACTAATTATTCATTTTTAGTGACAAAAATTATATTTCGTGCTTATATGAGACACATACTTTTGGTGACATATGTTAAATTTATCGTTTTTGCATACTATCATGTTCTTTTCATTATTAGTCGCTCTTTCTCTTCCTTTTTTTCGTCTTTTCATATCTAATTTATTCTTCTTATGGCCTATTGAGACGAGGTTTTTCAGTAAACAACCTCTCTACCTCTATAAGGTAGTGGTAAGGACTGCGTACATTTTACCCTCTCCAGACCCCACTTGTGGAATTCCACTAGGTATGTTGTTGTGTTGAATTTTTAGTGACCAAACATGTAAATTTGTCCCAAAATTTTGTCCTTTAAAGTTTCCCACCAAAAAATAAATTGACGGCATTTATTGAGTACAATTAGCCACGAACTCAGTGTTTATCAACGACAAATTATTTCCTCACAAATGATGTATTTAATTTGTGATAAATTATTTTTTGTCTTATTATTAATTAATTTTTAAATACGAAAAACTTTCATCTCAACAAATATATTATTATAATAGCGACAAATTGAAGTTTGTAGTTAAATGTTATAAGCTTTAGCTATGAAATTTTAGATTTAACTATGACATAAATTTTTGTCGCTAATAATATAAAGAATTAGTGAATCATTTTATTGTCTCAAATCAACTTGTGATTTAGTGACAACAATGATTTGTCACAAAATATGCAAGGTATTAAATAGTGACAATTTAAAATTTGTTGTTGAATAATTCAATTATTTGCCGTGAAAAAAATTCATAGCTACAAAATTTTCTTTAGCTACGATTATTACTATTTATAAGTGACAACTGACAAAAAAAATACAAGAAGATATATAAAATAAATTGACAGAAACCATTGGTTAATTGGCGAGAAAAAAATTAAAATCAACAAATTCGATCTATTTTATAAAAATGACAAAATCCAAGAAATAAATTTTCTTAAATTATGCAATTATAAAAAGCACCACTTGAAAATGAATTGAGGTTAGTATCGTAATAAGATATTATTTAGATCACTAATACTTGATTTACAACTTTTATTTTTATTTGATGCACTCTCATTGATAAAAATGACAGAAAAATAATTTCTCAAGTTTTGGCATTAATTATATATTGTACGTCTCCTTCAATTTTGTAACCAATAAATTGTAATAACAAAGACAGTCTATCTGTTTCTATAAAAAATATACCTACAGTTTTAGTAATGATTCCACATACATAAGAAACAACATAAAGATAACACATCGGCTTAAGAATTTAGACTTGCAAAATATTTCACGGATTTTTATCAACCTCCACCAGTGTAAAAATTGAAATAAACTAAACATGAAAGCACAAATGAAAGAAATTAATCAAATAAGATTTCAAAATAAACTAAACATGAAAGCACAAATGAAAGAAATTAATCAAATAGGATTTCAAATAATTGTTATTTTTATTATTAAAATTATTTATTATTATTGTTACTTTCATTTTTTTCTCAGTATTAGTAATATACTCCTATTTTAAATATAATTTTTGCTATTTTATTTTATCAATTTTTAATTTACAATAAAATAGTTTTAATGTGATCAAATATTTTGCACAATTATTTTTATACATATTACGTATTTTCTTAAAATATTGTATATTTTTATTTGCATGCATATTATCTATACTAAAGTAAAAGCGTGAAAACCCTTAGAAATGTTGTTTGAACTTTTGCCCCTTATTAAAAGTCTCTGCTATAGACAAAATCGTCTTTTCACTTTTTTTCTTAATTTATTATTGAATCTCTTATTTATTTAGTTTCAAGATTCACTTTTGGATTAGAATTTTTTTATAATTGGAATTCAGTTTTAATTTAAGGCTATTCTATGTAAATAAGAAACAAAATTTGGATGACCAAATATTTTGTTAATAAAAGTATGTAATATAACAAATTTAAATAGAAAAAAATAAGTACAATTGTGTTGAAAACATTAAACTACTCCTTTTATTTTTAAGAATCTTTTGTTACATTAAATCTTAGTCGGTTGATTATTTAACTTCTAATTGTTCAACTCTAAATTATTAATTTATGTATTAAAAAACTATTCATATATCTATGTTATAAGCAATTGAATTAATTTTTTCATCTTTGTTGTATCTTTATAGACTAAACTATGGTATCAAACTAATAATATTTATTTAATTTTATTTACATGAATTATATTTATTTAATGACAAATACAATTTATATATAATTTTAGAACTGATATGGCTTATACGTGCAAAGCACATACACTATATAAAATCTTGAATACCCTTAGAGATATTGTTTAAACTTTTTGCCATTTATTAAAATACTCTGCTTTAGACATAATCGTCTTTTCACTATTTTTCTTAATTTATTATTTTATTTTTTATTTATTTAGTTTCAAGATTCACTGAAAATCCAGCAAAGCTCATAATGGACAGAGGGGCATAGTTGAACCAAAAGTTACACGGCAAGGGCACGAGCAGCCTAAACTTCAAATGGAGGGTATTGTAGATATTTTCAAAAAGTACAGGGGTATATTTGACCCTTTTCCCCATTTAGAATCCACTCTTGATTTAGGACTATCCTATGTAAATAATTGTTTATGCTATGAAGTAAAAAGGAAAAAGATTATTATGTTTCTATTATTTATGACTTTGAAATTAAGCAAAATTTTGATGATCAATGTCACTCCCGGGAGGGTACCTTCGATGTAACCGACACTCAAAGATTATTGCTAATCCTCAAGCAAACCACTTGGCCTCAGCACATTCTTTCATTCATACATTCTACTAATAGCGAAAGACAAAAGAAAGTAAATTGGCACATCTCGTCTAATCTCAAAATAATATTATAAGTGGAAAGGTAAGTAGAAAGATACTAGCTCAACAAGTCTTAACATCAACATTCGACTCTAGTCTATGAAGCCTCTATCACTATCAAGTGGTACCAATGATAGACCCATGGCTACTTCAATCAAAATAAAGCTAATCAATCTAGCTCTAAAGCAATATGAAATAAATATAATGAATACTCCGAAGTAAGGGAGGCTCACCAATTAGCTGAACGTCTCAAATCCTCAATGATGCGCCTGTTGACGATCTCCAAATCTTGTATCTACATCATGAAACGATACAGTCCCAGAAAGGGACGTTAGTAGATAAAATGTACCAGCATGTAAAATAGCCGAGTGAAACTGAAACAGGTAGAATAATATAGAAACAATATCAACTCAATATAGAAATCAATCAACATGTCAAATGTC
>JAOTQR010064158.1:0-47486 GCA_025774065.1 Solanum ossicruentum | reverse complement strand
CAAATATAGCATCATAATTATATAATGAATCTAACGACACTAAAATTAATTAATTCGGGTGAAAAGGGTAAAACGGTTCAAAAATCTTGTTGCCAAAAAAAAATCATTAGAATCTGAAAATTTGTACATAAAAATGTTTCCCAAGTTATAAGGAATCCAATTGTGAAAGCCAATTCAAAAATGGAGTTAATATGAGGAAGAAATCGCATGTTAAAGTTTTCGAAATATATTAAAAATGTAACAGCAAGATCACGAATTTTACCTCAAACGATGCACTGAAATCAATTTATGAAACTCCCACTTGTTCTCCTAGAAAAAGTATACAATTTATCCCTTTGATCGCTCAAATCCAATAAAAATAGAGAGAGAAATCGTTGGTTGAAATTTGGGAAAAGTTTGCGATTTTCTCTTCTCTTTCTTGGAGAAAATCCTCAATCTTCACGGTTCTTTTAAAGTGAAAGAACTTGGAAATACATTGATTAAAAGAATTATCCTTGATTCTTGAATTCTTGACTTAGACTCTTTAGAGTTCTTGATTAGGAACCATAATTCTTGAAGAAAAAGAGTCAAGAAATCCAATCTTGGGATTCTTAAATTTGTTTTCTTGAAATCCTAGGTTGTGATTTAAAATCCTATTAGAGCTTCATGAATAGATGAAGAAATTTGGGTTGGGTAGATTGAAATTTATGAAGAATAACTTACCTTGAGGATGAATATTGAAAGATAATCCTAACTTCATGACTTTCTTGATCATTCTAGAGCGTTTATGTTTAGGAGAGAAGGAATAGGATTTTGATCGTGAAAACTGATGTTTTACACGTTTTGGGAACCATAAATAGACTCCCAAGGGTTTTAGGATAAAAATACCCTCAAATTATAAAGAAAAAAACGTCATTAATTCATTCAGTGAGGGTCCGCGGCGCGCTCCAGGCACGGACTTTCGGATAGCTCTGCACCTCTTCACGAAAATTTTCATAACGTTCTACTCTGAACTCTGATTAACGTGAAATCAAATTAGTTGGAAAGCTGATTCGAATATCTTTGATTTGATATATTATGGGTCATCTAAATCGTTATACTTTACGAGATATGGTCATTTGAAGTTGATCCTTCTATCAACTTATACGAAAAACTTAGTTGCTAAAAATTCTTTGAACTTGGCTGGATGCAAAAGATCCCTTATGATTCTAAATCACACCTAATATACTTTAAATACTTAGGAATTGATCGTAGAACGTATATAAAACTTGCAAGTCATTGGTTCACCTAACTTTTGTAAAATCATACATTAGAACTACGACCTCATATCAGCTCCAATTCTATTCCCATACTAAAAAATTGACTTTAACATCTATGCTCAATTAAGAATCCTCAATTAAAATCCTATATCATATGAAAGATGACTCGGTCTTAGCTTAAAAGAAGAGTGTTACATCTACCCTTCCATTTCTTGGTCCAATTTTAATCAACACTGTTAACTGCTATGAGGCCCTCTTCTACGAGTGTAGTGAGGACTACGACCCATACTCTAGGCTCATATGGCTGAACTTCAATTTTTCAATTTTTGATTTTAGAAATTGTTAACCATTACGATCATTCCCTATGACTCATAGCTTGGGCTATGACTCATAGTGGGTCTTGTAGATCCTTAAATTCAACAAAATCTACTACTTTTTTCCAAAATCAGGACAACCTGTATTTTCTGCAAAAATATACACAAAACACATAAAAACCATAAAAAGTCGTATTAGGAACACATAACATCCCTTATTTTAGGCATCAAATGTATTGTACTTTGACAGCACATCAAGGCAGGGGTAGGTGCACGAGTAGCTTGATCTTATTGGTTGGCCCCGACACTTGTGTCACGACCTAGACCTAGGGTCTAGGAGTGACATGGTGAATCAGAACCTGAGAGTCCTCAAACAAACCTTATAGTATCAATTTTCACATCATCGACTTGATAGCATATACAAGATAGTAAACACATACTTTTAAGGGATGGAAAAGTAGGACTCACACTATGAGGATGCCATAAGGATTGGGATTACATGGATTCACACAACACATAGCACATAAGGACTAAGGGGCGGTAAGTATGACTCACTCTATAGGGGCAAAATGAGACTTAGGATCTTCCATATTTCCATACCATATCAAGATACATATTATCAATTCATAATAACCATATCCAATAAATAATCTTAGTCATAATCTCTGAATACAACACATAGCATATATCCATATAAGAGTCTACAAGATGTCCAACAATACCTCTAGTCATAAAGTACGACGGGGGCCAAGACATGTCCTGGGATCACCCTTAAAGTAAATAGCATAAATGGAAGCAACATAAGGTAGATAGATGGTAGCTTGTGCTTGGAAAATAGGACTCACCACAACACTTTCTCAAATCTGATGTAGCTATCAAATGGTGGTTGAAGGTAGTCTCTGATCCCTACATTAGGTCATGTATGAACAAAATATATGTTAGTACGTTTGAATATACTAAGTATGCGAGCATGCAATACATTCAATGTTAGATAACAAGAGTACATATTATAGAAAGAGATACATAGCAAAAAGAGTATACAACAATATGCCATGAAATCCATGATGCATGAAATGTTATGATGCCTATATAAAGAGGGGATGAGACCTCAACCGACATATAAGACCAAGTGAGCTATTACTTGGAATCTCGATGTTAATCTCTTATAGGAAAAGAGATCGTCTCCTTGCCAAAGGTAAATCATACTTCTCCTTACGAGCCTCCTATTTCAGAGAAGTAACCTTCCTTATTTTCGGATAGGATTTTCACATTTTATCATATCATATGAAAGTTTGTAACCGCACCTTATGGGTCTCCTATTTTGGTGAGGGTTACCATATACATATACCTATGTTGGCACATAGTTTAAGAGAAAGAAAGAAGACCCTTGGGGATAGCCCTGACGCCTCTAATCTCAACATACTAATTCATCATCCCACAAGAATATATATACATATACATGCTTTTCAAAGAGGTGCAAGTCATTTCAAATTATTTCAATCCATACTTGGACTTAAAATCCAAACATATTCATAATCATTCATACTTGGGCTCAAAAGCCAAATCATAATTTATATCATACTTTTCATGCATAGGAATAGCTCATTCATAATTTTTAATATGGTGTAAACACCAAATGTTGCTCAAAGAGTCATATGATAGACATTTATGTGTGTATGTGTTTTTTCCTCAAGAGCTACTAGAGCAAATCGAATATTTTTCTCTGTGTGTGTGGTGTTTTTGTTTTTTTTTTCGTGAAGAAGAAGAGTCCCCTCCTCTACAAAATAGGAGAAACTTATAGGCAGGGATTAGGTGGAATTCAAAAAAAAATTGAAATTCAAAAATCCTCTTGAATCCTAGAGAGGCTGAAAAGTCATAGAAAGATCTTTCAACACATAGATAATCTTTGTGTCAGTGTAATTTTTGCAAATTTCTCTTGGTTTATTGGATTTGGTGAGGGAAACATCGTGTGTGTAAAAATAAGAAGAAAAGAAGAAAAAGGGGAGTGGGTGTGGGGAGCACGTGAGGGGCCTGTTGTTTATAACAATATGTTGTAATGTATGTATATGTGTGTAACGTATCCTGAAAATAGGGGATTTGGGCCGGGTCTAGGGAATTTTGGATTGGGTTCTTGCATCAATTTGGGCCAAATTTGGTCCAAAATGGTTCAAGATGGGTCTGAAAATTAGTTCAAGGGGAGGGTGGATTTTGGTTTTCCAAATTGGTCATTCAATTGTAATTTTAGCCAATTAAATGTAATTAAATCGAAATCAATTGACTAATTTGATTACAAAATAAATTAATACAAATTAATCGAAGAACTTTTAATATTATCAACCTGAAATAATTAAATTAATTACAAAATAATAACTCCTAAAAAATGAAATTTATTTGAGAAAATATATATATTTGTGTTTTTGAAAGATAATTATTTCAAATTGTTAAAATTAAAAGCTCAATAATTAATTCATATTGTGGAGGCTTAAAATTGGGTGTCAACAGGGGAAATTGGGTGAGTCGGAATAGAAATAGGTGAAAAAAAATAAAATTTTCAAAATGTAAAACTTTTTTCAAAAATAAATTTTTAATCTTATTTTATTTGAAAAAATTTCGAGGAGGGGGATCGTAATATGGATGTGATTAAAAAAAATTCAATTTGAAATTGGATAAGGGTTTTGGAAATGTTTTCCTTAACTCTTGGAAGGAAGTCATTTTCCTTAAATTTGAGAAAAATAAGTTGATTTGGAAAATATTTTCCAAAACATTTAAGCCAACCAAACATGAGAAAATAAAAACACATTTTCCGGAAAATATTTCCCTCCATAGCAAACATCCTAAGTGTTGAATGAATTTGAGTGAGAGAAGAAGAGTATAGGTCATTTGAATATTTTAGGATAGCATAGAAAGTAACAAAAGACCCTTAGGAATAACGACAATTATGAAAATACTGTTAATGAAATGGATAAAAAAAATGTTACCAGGGGTCTCGTATGGAGGGCATACGGTCCGTTTAGAGGCACATAGACCTTGTAGCCTTCCATATAACTACACTTAGAAAATATTCCACTGATGTAGTTCCGAGACGGTGATTCCATATTTAAAAAATTTCACACCAACCCCCATCCAGAAGGCCATACGGCCAGTCAAGAGGTACACAGACCATATGAGTTTCATATATGATGTGCCTTGGTCAAAATGTTGTTTTCAAGGCCAAGTCTGCATCACACAAGCCACCACATGGCCCATAAAGTGCTAGGCGGACCATGTGGGGTTCATGTGGTACGAGACTTGGTCTTGAACTCCAAAATTAAGGCCAAAACACTACACACATGGGTCAAGGCCCCTCCACACAACTCGTGGTGAGCCACACAGTTTGGGAAGGTGTCCATAAGGTGTCACCTTGGTAAAAAAAAACTATCTGAAACTAATTTCCAAGCGCCGTTAAGGTCATACCAAGCTCATGTCCTTACAGCTTAACAATAAGATAACCACAGTTTGATACTCTGCATTTGATTCCTTCTTATTCTTAGGAGACTTCTGGAGCTGGAGGGACCCGTTCACTCTCAGGAATGGGAGCTTATTGTAGCATTCCTCTTGGTGGCATGATCTAGAAGCGCAAAAGACCAACTGTTATAGATAGAAGTCATATATCAAGTCTTAAAGAACAACTTAGAGTATGAAGAAGTGAATCATTTCCTAAAATAGCTCATAGCCTCCTATTCATAATTGTGGTTGTAATGCCTGATAGAATTACCAAAATATCCCTAGAGGAGAGGTGTGCGCATAACGCATCTTTCCATGTTCTGATGGAAACTTTGAGGCCGGACTTGAGATTAGCATGAAACTTGAGTATGAGAGTGGTCTCGATCGATTTTTAGAGCAACCAGATCAAAAGATAATTTTTCAATACGAAAATGAATTTCTGAATAAGTGTGCGACCAGTGTGCGACGCGCACCTACCGTGGACATGCACTTAGATTTTGTGTGAGAATTTTCTATGGGATTAGAAATCTCGTTCGGAGAATTTTCGACGAAAAAACCTGAAATTTGACACTGTCCACATCGCGGACCCCATGACTCGAGATGGACTTTTTTTGAATTTTGTGAGGGGCATTCCAGATCTTTCCAAATCACTCCTAGACTTAAACCATGATTCAAATGGGTCATTTTAAGCATAAAAAGGATTTTAAACCCCTTCAAAGTCCTTACTAAGTTCTTGAAAAAGACTAGGGCTAAAGAGAAGAGAAAAAGAGTATAAAATTGAGGAGTTTGAGGAGAGTTCTTTGAGGATTAATAGTCAAAAGCTTCACACCAAGTATGTAAGGCTAAATAAAAGTATGAGGTTGTTCTTCCATGTGTCCCATAGGTGGTAATAGAGGAGTTGAGAGTGCATGAGTCCCCATATATGTTTCTTGAAATACTTTCATGATTGTTTTCTTGAAAATTATATCTATTACATGTACTTTCATATGTTGATGATCATCATAAACTTATTTTCTTGAATTGAATACTTTTCATGAGATATTGTATAAGCCTTATATGTTGATTTGCGAAAGCATGCATAAATGAACCTAGGGATAAAGTCTAGAGCCTTGACTTTAGTATGTTGACGGTAATCTTGATGTGAGTATGAGGTTGAGTTAATTGAGCTTGATAATACTACAAGTCTTCATAATTGAGTTCTTGAGATCTATCTAAATGACTTCTTCTAAACAATAATCTGAGTCTTTGAGTTCTTAAATGAGAATTAAGTTAATTAAGATAGGTTAAAGTCCCTGAAATCAATAGAGGACTTAAGTTTGAGTTAATAAGATAATTAGAGTCTCTACGAGACTAATTTGAAATATTTGAGTTGAGATGAGGAGTCTTATGAGCATTGAGTCTTGCGAGGAGTATCAAGCACCGCAATGAGTAAGAGTAAGCAAGTCCAACTCGCACTCATTAACTATGTTGCCAAGTGTAGGAGTAGGCTAAGTTTCGTTGGAGTTGGAAAAGTTCCTATCTTAAGGGTGAAGTTCTGTTAGATTCGGACAAGTTCTCACCTTGAGAACTAAGTTCTGTTAGAGTCGGACAAGTTCTCATCCTATAGATTAAGCTCTGTTCAAGTCGGACAAGTCCTCACCTTATTGTCCTGAAACAATAGGACTTAATGGGTTAATTGTCCGGATCACTTATGGATTTTAGGTGTTCCTCACCTGGCAAGTATGAAATGACTGTGGCAACATCAACAGAATTGTTGTATAATCACTGGCTCATCAGGGATTGCTGTCGGATGAGAGAAAACCCCAAAATTCCCACCTTGAGTACTCTGAGTTGAGTTGAGGTCCTTTGAGTTGAGTTCCATTGAGTTTAGTTTCATTGAGTTTAGTTAAGTTGATTGATGAAGTTTGATTGGTTGATGGGTCACTTGTCTACTCTTTATTCTTACTTTAGGTAGGCATTTGACATTCTGATTTAGTATTATTTGATTTCATGTTGTTTTTATATTATTCTACATGTTTCTATTTCATTCGGCTATTTTACATACAGGTACTTTCCACGTGCTAATGTCCCCCTTCGAACTGCATCATTTATGATGCAGAGGCAGGTCCTAGAGATTCTCAATAGGCACACCATTGAGCATCTGAGCATTTCAGTTGAGTTGGTGAGTCTCCTTTACTTCGGAGGGTCATTGCATTTATTTTCATCTTGCTATTAGAGTTAGACTTTGAGTTGGATTTATTTTTTTGAGGTAGCATTGGCACTATATGATAGTGATAGAGGCTTCATAGAATAGAGTTGGAGTATTGATGTTGAGACTTGTTGAGCTAGTTCTTCCTACTAGCCTTCTATTTTAATTGATATACCTTTGAGACATTAGATGTGCCCATTTATCTTCTTTAGTCTTCCACTGAGTTTTCTAAGTTATATTGACTGAATGATGTGAAGAGGCCAAGTGGTTCGCTTGGGGAATAGCAATAGTTTCTGAATGTCGGCCACATCTAGGGTACCCTCCCGGGGCATGATAGTGGCACGATTCATAACCATGAACAAGACTCTACTTGACACGGTGTGTTGGATTTTCAAGGAACATTTACCAACCTAGTGCTCTACTAAGATTTAGCATGACCCAAGCCTGGGGCCTAGGTATAACACAGCGAATGGGGAAACTAAAGGAATTCCAAACAAGCCTTTTAAGCATACATGACACATCCTTGGTTGGAGAAGCAAAATTAAACAACAAAACACGTAATTTTAGGGGAAATAAGGCTTTGGACTCAAACTATGGGGATGTCATAGGGAAGAATATTAGCATGAACACATAACAAATAAGTTCTAGGGGAGGGTGAGTATGACTCACACTATGGCAGAAAAAAGGGACTTAGGACTTTCATCTCATCGCAACAACAAGCATCAACACACAGAGGGAAATAGGGACTAAGGGATGTCTTTAATAATTACTTAAACATAATGGAGTCAAATTCATAATATATATATATATATACACACACACACATCCAATAAAACCTCTAAAATGAGTGTAACGGGGGCCAAGACATCTCCCGGGCTCACCCTCAAAATATAAGTATCCCTAAATAGACAAGTCTTAATAAAGCATGAAAGTAATTGGATATTATTCCCAAAATGAAGGACTCGCCAATAACAATCTTCGGTCGATACATCTAGCCAGTGGAGTAGGAGGGTGAATAGGAGCTCTATCCCTACATGGTTAGATTATGTAGGCAAAAAGTATGTGTTAGTACTTGGTATGTACTAAGTATGCGGGGCGCAAATGCAACAAGAAACATAAGTCAATATTAAATAATATGCTAAATCATAATCAACGAGTATAGGTTAAATATGAAATGAATCATCAATGCTTAAGTAGAGCATGTATGAAGAACCATCAAATCATATGACATATCATACATAGATGGGAAGGTACCAAAACCGACATGTAAGACCAAGTGAGCTACTACTTCAAAATCTCGATATTCACTCCAGACCAAACAAAGAGTGGTCTACTTTGCCAAGTTAAATTAAATACTCCACCTAATAGGCACTTACCACATTTCAAAGAGTGTTTCTCCAACACATTACGAAAACACCACCCTTTTTGGTTAATATATGAGAGAAGTCCTTATGAAAACTATACCTTTTTTGGTTATTATTTTGTCACAAGCCAAGCCTAGGGCCTAGATGTGACAAGACAAATGGGAACCTAAAAGGATCCCAAACAAGATTCTTAGCACATCATATATACATCCTTGGTTGCAGAAGAAAAATAAAACAACAACAAGAGACAAACAATTCTAAGGGAAGCGGGACTTGAGACTTCCATCTCATTACCAACATTCAACAAGCCTAAAGGCAAATAAAGGACTAAGTGAAGTCTTTCATAATAATATAATCATAATGCGAGTCAAGCTCAATACATAGATAACCATATCCAACAACACCTCTAATGCGAATGGAGCAGGGGCCAAGACATCTCTCGGGCTCACCCTCAAAAGATAAATATCCAAAATTAGACAAGTCTTAACAAAAGCATGAACCCCGAAGTGGAGGACTCACCAATAGTAGTCTTCAACAGATCCATCTAGCCACGTGGAGGTGGAGGATGAATAGGAGCTCTGGTCCCTACATGGTGAGATCATGTAGGCATAAAGTATGAGTTAGTACTTGGAGTGTACTAAGTATGCAGGGTGCAATGCAACAAGGATCATAAGCCATTATAATCAAGACGCATAATCATAATCGTTAGACAGGATCTCAATATGACATGTATAATTAATACTTAGGTTAAAATATGCGTGAAAATAATCATACTTGCATAATTTGTTTAACACAATAAAGTGGCATGAGTAGCTCATCCAAATACCTTGTACTAGAGGGTGAGAAATATAGCTTAGCTGATAACCCCTTCTAGTAGGTACTGGATAGTACACGAGGGTGAAGATATAGCATAGGTCATAGTCCCTTCATGTAGGAACTAGATAGTGTATAGTATTAAATCGTACATGACGGTGAGGAATATAGCTTAGGTCATAACCCCTTCTAGTAGGTGTCACAATTCACATGAGAATAAAACATAGAATAAGGGCTCGATAATTTACTTGTAATAATAGAAACTTTTCATGAGTTTAATACATGCTTAGGAGCCCATAATTACCATAGAAACACTTGTCTTGTAAATCATATAATAGTCTTTCATCCACATAAGAATCCATATCATGTAAATTTAGTCAAACACGTGGGTACATGTACATATGTTTAAAATCACGCAATTCAAGAGTAGAAAATGAGGAGTAAAATCAAATTATTTATAGTCATTCAAATCAACCCATCAACCTTGTAGTAAAACCCTCATATTAGGTTTCATCAAAACCATTCAAAATCCATAATCCTTCCAAGACTTTCAAGATATCATAGGATACAAGCTTTAGCATCATAACATAATATAATCTTCTTTCTTGATAGAAGCTCATGCATCAATAATCCAATATTCAACAAATTTCCAACCTATTTTATGCGTAGGAGTAATAAAAATAGAAAATACCTATAAGAAATCTAACTTTGAAATCATGATATTTATAAAAGGAGAGAGTTGGGCTCTATGGGTGAAAGGACACATGGATGAAGACCTACATACCTAAACCTTGGAGTTCTTAAAGAAAACGTTGAGGAACACTTGAGGCTTGAATTGGATTCTTGAAATCCAAAGCAAGTTTTTGAGATTCTTGAGATTGAATGTAGGATTTAATGGTGAATTGGGAGGATTTTGGGAGGGTTTTGAGTGTTGCAGGGTTTGAAAATTGGCAAAATTGAAGTATTCCCGTATATATAGACATTGGGTTATTGCTCAAATACCCTTTAGCAAAACTGAAAATTAAGGAAAATATTGCATTGGTTCGTACCCAAGGCATGACGCAGATCGATCACGAAGGGAACATTTGCACTGGTCAGCGCCCAAGGTGTGATGCGGATCAGTCGTTAATGAACACTGCCTTAGCTCTAATATGGAAAATTATTTTTCGCTAAAGGTCATTTAAAAATCAAAGGCCATCTATTTCCTACACAATTTTTCCCCTGAACAAGAATATGACATCGGATTTTCGAAATCATGTACGAATTTTAAAGATATTCAACTATTACACTATAGGGCATTTCCAAAGCATATGAGAGGTGTTACAATATCTCCCCTTTGGGAACATTCGTCCCCAAATGTAAAGAAAACATATGTAAGAGGAGTGATTAGGAGATTCTAGCCCAACATAAATGCAATAAATGCACTTAAACATCATTTTCAAAATGTTCCAAACATATACATCAAAAATTACCAAAACTTGTCACCATAGTATGCATGTAAAAATGACATGAGGGCTGAAACCTAAGACTTGAAATCATATATAAGACTTAATTTGTTACGTTCAACTTGAGTAGAGTTATAGAGGTACGGATATCCTTTTTCATGTCTGTTTCAGCTTCCTAAGTGGCACTTTCGATTTGTTGATTCCTCCAAAGGACTTTGACGGATGCCACATCTTTCTTCCTTAGCCTTTTCACTTGCCTATCCAATATTTCTACCAGGACCTCCTCCTTGGTCAAGTTATCCTCCACAACACCTACAAATTCGAAGGGTACAATAGTGCTTGGGTCACTAACACACTTCCTCAACATAGACTCATGAAAGATCGAATAAACCATACACTTATCCGTAGGTAACTCTAATTTGTAGGAAACCTTACCAATTCTCCTCAAAATTCTATAGGGTCCCACAAACCTTGTACTCAATTTCCCTTTCTTGCCAAACCGGACCACACCCTTCATGGGTGAGACCTTCAAATACACCTAATTACCAACATTAAATTCAAGGTCTCTCCTTCTCACATCAGAGTAGCACTTTCGCCAACTTTGAACTGTCTCAGTCTCTCCCTTATCAAGCTCACCTTCTCCAAGGCTTCCATAACTGAATCCGAGCCCAACAAAGCCATTTCCCCCACATCAAACCACCCAACCGGGGATCTACAATGCCTACCATATAAAGCTTCAAAGAGAGCCATGCCAATACTAGAGTGGTAGCTACTATTTTAAGCAAATTCAATGAGTGGAAGATGTTTATCCCAACTACCTTTGAACCCTAAAACATAAGCCCTAAGCATATCCTTAAGAGTTTGAATTGTCCTCTCAACTTGACCAACTATTTAAGGATGAAAAGTCATGCTAAGCTTCACCTTGGTACCCAAACCCTTTAGGAAGGATCTCCAAAATTGTGAAGTGAATTGAGCACCACGATCCAAAATAATAGACAATTGTACTCCATGCAACCTAACCAACTCATGAATATATAGCCTGGCATAATCCTCGACATCACAAGTTTTTTTAACCTGTAGAAAGTGAGTCAACTTTGTCATCCTATCAATGATAACCCAAATAGAATCAAAGTGCTTTATAGTCTTTGGAAAACCAATCACAAATCCATGTTGATCTATTCCCACTTCCAAGTAGAAATATCTATGTCTTGGGTTAGGCCACCTGACCTTTGATGTTCGGCTTTGACTTATTAGTATTCGTGACAACTGGCTACAAACTTGGCGATATGTCCTTTCATATCACTCCACCAATACACCTCCCTCAAATCTCTATACATTTTTGTGGAATTGGGGTGAATAAAGAAGGAAGAATTATGTGCCTCATTTAAAATCAAATCTCTCAACCCATCAATATTAGGCACACATAACCTACCTTAGTACCTAAGGACACCATCTCCCCCTTGGGAGAAAACCTCTATCGTACCATCCTTCACCAAAGCTTTCAATTCTAGCAAGGCGGGGCAAAGGTCTTGTTTGGACTTGACCTCTTCAATCAAAGAAGATTTGGAGCCATCAATAACCAACACACCTCCATTTTCAACTTCACTTAACCTCACTCCCAACCTAGGTAACCGATGGACTACTCTAGCCACCTCCTTATTGCTATCATCAATGTGAGCTACACTTCCCATGGACACTCTATTTAGAGCATCGACCACAACATTAGCTTTGTCGGGATGATAGTGCATACTCATACCAAAATCATTAAGGAGTTCTAACCACCTTCTTTGTCACAAATTAAGACCCCTTTTTGTGAACACATATTGGAAACTCTTATGGTCTGTCAATACATCTACATGAACCCCGTACAAATAATGATGTCATATTTTCAAAGCAAATAGTATGGCAGCTAATTCAAGATCATGGGTGGGATAATTTTGCTCATGCATCTTTAGTTGCCAAGAAACATATGTTATAACCTTACCATTTTGCATCAATATACACCCCAAACCAATCCTTGAGGCATCATAATAAAGCATAAACCTTTCTAACCCTTCCAGTAAAGCCAAAATAGGAGCGGAGATAAGCTTATCTTTCAAAGTTTCAAAACTTCTTTTACATTCATCGATCCAAACAAATTTTGCCTTCTTTTGTGTCAATTTTGTCAAAAGGGAAGCAATTGAAGAGAAACATTCACAAATTAATATCCATTGGAGTAAAGGGCCTAGGCCAATTCCTTATCACTTCTATCTTTTTAGGGTCACCTTAATTCCATCACCCGACACCACATGCCTTAGGAATGCAACCTCTTTCAACAAAAGTTCACATTTATCAAATTTAGCAAACAACCTCTCATCTCTCAAAATTTACAATATCGCCCTCAAATGATTCACATGCTCTTCTTCACTCTGGGAGTAAATCAATATGTCATCAATGAAGACCACCACAAACATGTCAAGGTAGGGTTTAAAGATCCTATTCATGAGATCTATAAATATTGTTGGTGCATTAGTTAAGCCAAATGACATCACCAAAAATTCAAAGTGTCCATACCTAGTTCAAAAAGTCATCTTGGGAATGTAACACTCCCCTACCCTCACTTGGTGGTATCTGGACTGAAGATCAATCATCAAAAGATGACTAGCCCCTTGTAGTTGGTCAAATAGGTCATCTATCCTTGGTAGAGGATACTTGTTCTTTATAGTGACCCTATTGAGTTGCTGGTAGTTGATGCACATTCTAAGTGAGCCATCTTTCTTTCTTATAAACAATATCAGTGCACCCCAAGATGACTTGCTAGGCCTTATGAAACCCTTCTCCAATAAATCCTTCAATTGGTCTTTTAACTCCTTCAACTCCATCGGGGCCATACGATAAGGGAGAATGGAAATAGGTTGCATATTAGGAAAGAGGTCTATGCCAAAGTCTATTTTCCTTTTGAGTGAAACACCGAGAAGCTCATCGAAAAAGACATCAAGAAACTCATTGACCACCGGAACCGACTCAATAGGAGGGACTTCAGACTAGTCATCCCTAATCCTTACAAGATGGTAAATACAATATTTATAAATCAATTTCCGAGTCCTAAGACAAGAAATGAACCTATCCTTGACCACTAAATTATGACTTTCCCACTCAAAGATGGGTTCATTATGAATTTGGAACCTAACTTTAAGGGTTCTACAATCGATGGAAGCATGATACGCATATAACCAATCAATCCTAAGAATAATGGCAAAATCCACCATGTCAAGATCAACAAAATCACAAGGCAAGACTTTATGCAGTATAGACATGGGACAATCCCTATAAACTCTTCTAGAATTAATGGAATCACCAATGGGGGTAGACACTTCTTAGGGTTCACATTAAGATTTGGGACACACATGAAGCTTATTGGCAACAAAAGGAACGCTGAAAGAAAAAGTGGCATCTGGATCTAATAAAGCATACACATCATAATCAAAATCCTTTAACATATCGATAACAACATCGGGCACCTCATCCATACCTTGCCTCCTTTGAAAAACATAAAAATCGATTGTGACGTGTAGCACCTCCTTGTTGGCCACCTCGAGCCCTTTGATCAACATGTCCTTGAGGATGACCATCCTTGCCCTTGTTTTGAACATAGGGGCAATCAACAATCTTGTGGCCTACTCTTCCACACCCATAGCAAGCATTCGAATCCCTCAAGTACTTGCTATTATGATTTCTTCCACATTTTGGACACCTTGGAAAACTTACCCCACCATTGACATCTTAGAACCTTGAGTTAGGCACCCCATCATTAGCAAAGATTTTGTTTGGAGCATTAAAGGACCCTTGTCCTTAAAATTTATGACCTTGTTGGAAATGTCCATCCTTGGCACCTTGAAAGACACTATCAAACTGAGCCCTTTTGGACTCTCCACTCCTCTTCCTAAGCTTCTCCCCTTCAAGTTGTTCAGGGTAGGTCATGAGCCGAGACAAGTCCATGTCACCCACAAGCATAGCGGTGCGACATTCTTTATTCACCAAATCGGACACCCCGACACAAATTTGTTCATTCTTTCCATAGGATCAGTAACCAAGTAAGGAGCATACTTTGAGAGCATATTGAATTTGAGGGAACACTCCCTCATATTCATGAAGCCTTGTTTAAGATTCATGAATTTCATTATCTTTGCCTCTCTAAATTCAATAGGAAAGAATCAATTGAGGAAGGTAGCCTTGAATTCTTCCTATAGAATGGGGTCATTCTTCCCCCTCTCTAGCTTCCATTAAGCAAACCAAATTTGTGCAACACCCTTAAGTTGGTAGGCCGCAAGTTCCGCCTTCTATTTTGAACTCACCCTCAAAATAGCAAGCACCTTATATACCTCATCAATAAACTCTTGGGGATCCTCTTCCATTTTGGAACCATGAAACTGTGGAGGTTTCATCCATATAAAGTCCCTCACTCTTAAGGTCGGAGTAGGAGCATGAGGAGCTTGGACCCCTTAGTTCAATTGGTTAGTCATGACATATGCTAACATGGTAATGGCGTTCGGAATTCAACATATGCAGCCCTTCCTTCTTGGGGAGCTTGGGGAGTCAGATGAGCCGGTAACTCCTTGGGTGTGGGAGCCCTCTATGGTCTTCCTCTTGGTAGCAGCATGATATAAAATAGCAAATGAGCGCCCTTAGGGAAGGAAACCTTATTTAAACCTAAGCACGACATAGATCATAAAAAAGTGAACTATTTCCTAAAAGTGCCTCATAGCCTCCTATTCATAGTCGTAGTGCGCTTCACAACAGTGAACAGGACTCTACTTGACATGGTGTGTTGGATCTCCGAGGACTATTAACAACTTAGTGTTTCGATACTAAGCTTGTCACGACCCAAGCGTAGGACCTAGATGTGACACGGTGAATGGGAACCCAAAGGGATCCTAAACAAGTCTCTTAGCACATCATATACACATCCTTGGTTGTGGAAGCAAAATAAAACAATAACAAGAGACAAACAATTCTAAAGGAAGTGGGACTTGGGACTTCCATCTCATCACCAACATTCAACAAGCCTAAAGGGAAATAGAGAACTAAGGGAAGTCTTTCATAATAACATAATCATGATGGGAGTCAAGCTTAATACATAGATAAGCATATCCAAAAATAGCTCTAATATGAATGGAGCAGGGGCCAAGACATCTCCCGGGCTCAGCCTCTAAAGATAAATATAAAAAATTAGACAAGTCTTAACAAGAGCATGAACGTAAAGTGGATATTGTCCCCAAAGTAGAGGACTCATCAATAGTAGCTTCAAAAGATCCATCTAGCCACATGGATTAGGAGGATGAATATGAGCTCAAGTCCCTACATGGTGAGATCATGTAGGGTGCAATGCAACAATGATCATAAGTCATTATAATCAATATACATAATCACAATCATTATAAAGGAGCTCAATATGACATGTATAATCAATGCTTAGGTTAAAACATGCGTGAAAATAATCATACTTGTATAACTTGTTTAACACAATAAAGTGGCATGAGTAGCATCCAAATATCTTGTACTAGAGGGTGAGGAATATAGCTTAGGTCGTAACCCCTTCTAGTAGATATTAGATAGTACATGAGGGTAAAGATATAACATAGGTCATAACCCTTTCATGTAGGCACTATATAGTACATAGTATTAAATCGTACATGAGGGTGAGGAATATAGCTTAGGTCATAACACTTTCATGTAGATATTTGCCTTATACTAGAGGGTGAGGAATATAGCTTAGGTCATAATACCTTCTAATAGCCTTCATAATTCACATGAGAATAAAATGTTGAACAAGGGCTCAATAATTTACTTGTAAATCATAGAAACTTTTCATGAGTTTAATAAATGCTTGGGAGAACATAATTACCATAGAAACACTTGTCATGAAAATCGTGTAATAGTCTTTCATCCACATAAGAATCTTTGTCATGTGAACTTAGTCAAATAGTACATTTGCTTAAAATAACGCAATTCAAGAGAATAAAATAAGGAGTAAAATCAAATCATTTAAAGTCATTTAAATCAACCAAGCAACTTGTAGTAAAACCGTCATAATAGGTGTTTTGAAAACCATTCAAAATCCATAATCTTTCCAAGACTTTCAAGATATCGTAGCATACAAGCTTTAGCATCATAACATAATATAATCTCATTTCTTGATAGAAGCTCATGCATCAATAATCCAATATTCAACAAATTTTTAATATATTTCATGCATAGGAGTAGTAACAGAAAATATCCATAAGAAATCTAACTTTGACATCATGAAATTTCATTAAAAAAAAAAAGAGTTGGGCTCCATGGGTCAAAGGACTCATGGATGAAGACCCACATAACTAAACCACAAAATATTTGAAGAAAATGTTGAGGAAGACTTGAGGTTTGAATTTGGTTCATGAAATCCAAGCGAGTTCTCGAGATTCTTGAGATTGAATGGAGTATTTAATGGTGAATTGGGAGGATGTTGGGAGGGTTTTGAGTGTTCTAGGGTTTGAAAAAGGTGGAAAATTGAAGTATTCCCATATATATAGGCATTGGGTTATTACCCAAATGCCCTTGAGCAAAACTAGAAATTAAGAAAAATATTGCACCGGTCCATGCCCAGGGCGCGAAGCGGACCCATTACGCAGGGAACATTTGTGCTGATCTGCACCCAAGGCACAACGCAAAACATTTGCACTGGTCCGTGCCCAGGGCGCGAGTCATCTAAAAATCGAAGGACACCTTTTTCCTACACATTTTCCCCTGAACAAGAATATGAAGTCAAAATTTTGAAATCATGCCTAGATTTTGAGATATTCAAGAATTATACTATAGGGCATTTCTAAAGCACATGATAGGTGCTACATAATTAACATGTATTGTATGGGAACACTACCCTTTTTGGTCAATCATGCAAAGCTATATGGATCCAATAGCTTATCACAAACCTATGGTGGCGATATAGTTAAGGGACTATGGTTATCTACCAAGGTCCTCAAGGTGCTAGGTCACAATCCTAAGGAGTACTCAAATCATACTTATAGTTATGACATGTAAGGCCTTATAATATTGTAATATCATTAGAGAGTATCTCTTTAAAACCAAAGCTTCATAATATCAAAGATAGGGCCTCATATCATTCATAACATCCACAATATTCTCTTATCTCATAGTATGCATAATAGCTCTTCAATATTCACGAGATTCATAATTTATGTACCTTGCCATAAGATCAACATCATAGAATCATGGTACACTACTTTAGTTAAATATGGTGGGTATGCATATATGCTCAAATCATGCAAAAGTAAAGATTTTAGGACATAAAGAGAGTAAACAAGTTTCTTTTCAATCATTCAAGTAACCTATCATGACAAAGTAAAGCCTAGTTAAGGCATCCTTAACCCTTATAAAAACCCATAAATTTCATATGACATTTCAATGCATAATAGTGTACAATTGTAGAATAACACGATTTACTCCATAATATCAAATATATACAAGAGTTCATAAAACTTTCATAAATTTTCATGGCTTGAAAATAGATGAGAGGAATGGTTGAGCTTTGAGGAGGAAAGATCACCACAAATCAAGACTCACATACCTTAGTGTGCTTGGAGAGGAAAATCTTGTTGGAAGATGAAGAAAAATTCAAAACCCTAGCTTGCACATTCTACTTGTGAGTCTTGAGGAAACTTGAGAATATTATAGAGGAGTTTGGGACTTAGGGTATTTTTGAATAGACTAGAGTGGGGTTGTCTATGGTTGTATAAGACTGGAAAGGGTTGATTTGGGGGCTTAAACAACATAGCATAGGCTTAGAATATTAGAAATATCAAAATTGCCCTTTCTTAAATGCTATTGGACTAGACCACGAGACCTCGATTACAGGTCGTGGTCCAGTCCACGAGTCATAGAAAGGGGTCTCATTCTAGTAACTTTTTGGACCCTTAGAATCCTTCATTGAAACTCAAACCATGACACAACCCATGATCTATCGGTCAGTGTACGAGTTGTGCTGATAATTCGTACTCTAACCTTTAGAAGACTATTGTTTCTAGCAAGTCTGACCACCATTCCATGAGCACAAATTATAGCTCGTGAAACCACTTATGGCCCATAGTTCCCTTCATGCATTAATGGTCCTCCAAACTAGAGTTATTGGAATTGCACCCTCGAATCCATAAAGCCTTAGTATGGCCTTTATACTATCTCAGGATTAGTATACTATCTCGTAGATACCACTCATATGTCACGCCCGGCAGGATACCCTAGGCGTAATTGGCACTCGGAGACTATTTCTAGTCCCCAGGTACACCACCTAATCTCATTGTATTCATTCAATATAATGACCCTCCAGGTTATTTTGGTGATCCTATGAATATTTTATCAGTTTGAGCATTTGTGTAATAACCATGGATTATATATGACTTACTTGCACTAAGTGTTCAGTCATTGGGTGAATCGTTTGACAATTATATAACTTTTTGAGTTGAATGTCAAATTATAACTGAAAAATAAATTTTCAGGTAAAAGTACTAGTAAATGGCCTCGGAGTGGAATTCTAACAGTTTCATCAGCTCCGGAGCGACCAAATTAGGCTAAAATCATGTTGGGTGTAATTATATCAAGTTTTGCAAATTTAGCCATTAGAATGGGTCAATAGTTGATGTCATTAGTAAATGTGCCCCAAATGGAAATTTTGACCATGCGATTACATCCGGAATGTTGAGTTTGGTCTAGGAGGACCTTTGATTCAGTCTTCGGGGCTTCTAGGTATGTTTTAGCCCATTCGATAAACTATGAAATTAGGAAATGGGACCCATATTAGGATAAAATGACATCTGATGGGAATTTTGACTACACCATTGAGTATGAAATGCCATTTACGATTAGAGTTCATGTATGGATTATATTTTTATGACTCGGATGGGGTCAGAGCTTCGAAATTAAAATTGAGTAGTTGTTGAATAAATCAAAGGCGGCACCGACATGGCCCACTGCGAGCTTGCCACGTGATAAGTCGGTTAAAGAACAGATATGTACGTATCATTTTCCAGAATTGCGAAAATGTGGAGCAAAACTTCAGCTTCCGATATTTCTCTCATTTTTCATCCGTTTTTGGTGATTCAAAAGGCCAATCTATATATTTTTTCGAGGAGCACATCGTGAAAGTGTCATAAATTGATTTAGGTGTTGTTTGAGGTAAAACTCCTTTTTTTTACTATGTTTTGAGCATGTTTTCGGAAACTTCAACATGTGATTTTTTATCCATTTTAAATCCAATTTTGGTAAAATTTGGGTCTATTTTGTATGTTTTGTGAGGCGCACGTCGTGGTAATGTCAAAATTACTGGATAGATCTCCGTTTGGTGTAGAAATATTAATATAGCTACTATTTTTGTTGTATTTCACTGGGGAAAATTCGAACTATGATATCTTAGTCATTTCTTATCGGATTTAAGTGAAATTTGGGTCTAAATTGTACTACTTTCTGAAACCTACATTGTGGTATATTTGGATTCTATTAATTTGACTATGGTTTTAAGAAATTTGGCCTAGAAGCTATTGTACATGTATATAAATTCAGATAAGAAATGTTGGTTATTGTTAGGCTGTTTCTGATTATTCTAGGCCTCGTTTTGAGCTGAATTTTGGCTATAGACTTAGGCTAACGTAAGTCTCATTTTATGGGGTTTGGTTTGGTGTTTCGAGTTGGGCTCTACTTTCTCCGTTTTAGTCTTAATTGATTTATTCTTCTTCGTTTCTTGAGATATTATAGTCAAAATTGTCGTGTTTATGTTATTAGTCATATTTTAATAGTTGAGCAGCATTTGGAGGTGGTCGGACAAGGTAAAACTTGCATGGACTACTCTGAAGCACGTGGATTCACATTTTAGGTAGGCTAGGCTTCCCTTACTAAATTGAGCTGAAATACATATATCTTGGGAGTTGTTTGTGGGTAAAAGTCCTGAGTAAGATATGCATATATGTCATGAGGCTCATTGTTAGTTATATTTTTTGCTATGCATTTTAACGTTGTTGTCATGAGTTGTTAACGCATGTTTTCAAAGATAGTCATTATACTTAGTATATGGGGTGGCCACAGTTATTTGGAGATACTTATGGTTGTTCTAGACTATATTAGCTATGACCCACTATAGCAACATAGTTGTGGCACTATAGAACTACGACAAGGCCTAGTAAAGTTTGGAGAAGGGCTAATGCCCTGTAACAGTTATGTATTCTGGCATAACTTCTATCTATAGGGAAATATAGCTTAATGCTACTATGATACGCTAGATGTGAGGTTAGTTGTTCATTACACATCATACTGTGGGATAATTGTGGTATAAATATGATTCCAATGGGAAAATTTGTTCTAGATACATATGATACAGTCGTGTTATGGATCATTTTGGTATAGATATGACTTGTACTGGACTTGGTTGTTCTAGATACTTGTGATATACCTATTGATACCCTGGGTCTAGGACCTTGTTATTTATCTTCTGAATCATTGTTCTCTCGGGGCCTTAGCCTAGGCTTCAGCCGATGCTGCCCTAGATATACTCTGCACAGAGCCCCTCAGATACTTGGGTGATTATGTATATTTACTAAAAGTACTTGTAATTGATTGGAATGTGGTGTAGTTGGCTTTGGGTGGCATGACCCTACATTAGCCTTTGAGATATATACTTATGTATATAGCTGTCAGTCCTTGTACAATTGTTATCCCTACTTGAGGTTGGGATTAGCTAGTGTTAGCTGAGGAATTGTGACATACGGATGTGTGGGCTGGATCGTGTGGTATATATGTATGTTGTAAGTGTCGTTGCTTACGTTCACTTTGGGCAAGATATGACTTTGGAGTTTCGGATCTTGACAAATTAGTTGAGTGAGGGACTGTTTCGATACCTCGAGCCTAGATGACGCTCTCTATCACTATTCAAGCTTCGGTGGTCACGTTCGAGTGTATGAGACCTGGGAGTCACGCCCCGTGGTCCAAGTTCGGTGACTACGGCTGAGATGTCGGGTGGAAGATCCAATTCTGAGGTCAGAGCACCTATTGGTTATTCCTGGGTTCAAGGCCTAGTTGACTATTCTTGGGTTCGAGGACCTATTGATTATTCCTGGGTTCGAGGCCCAGTTGACTATTCTTTGGTTCGAGGCCCTATTGATTATGTTAGGAGAATTCTTTTTCCTGTAGGGGATACATCCCACCATTATTTATATTGTCAGACCATCTGGCCCTGGCTGACTGCCCCAATCGGAGGCTAGGTCAAGAAGGGGGTTCGAGGCCCTGTGTGACTATTAGGGGTTTGAGGCCCCATATGATACTGGTTACTAGAAGGGTCGAGGACCAGGTTGGTTACTTGTGGATCCACGCACCTATATATACCCTAATTATGGTGGGTGTATCTTCTGGGCTTATGGGGGCGTCCAGGCTTAGATACTAGGGCCTTACACCTACGTACAGCTGATCCCTGGATCATGTGGTATTGGGAGTTGGGTTCCCTAGTGGTTTCGTGAGTTTCGCTGTGAGTCCATTAGCTAGATTGTGCACAGGTGTACCTCTTGGGCTTATGGAGGACCAGTCGGTATACAGGCATAGCTTTAGGGCCTTGCACCCGCATACAACACTATGTCTCAACCCGGTGACAGTTGTTATTTTGCCTTACTCGTGTTTCGTTAGCAAGTATAATTGCACATCACTTAGGTTGGTTCAGCTAATGTTCAATGATTCTCCAAACATGCTTACTCCGTGATCAGAGTTCAAATTGCTAGATTTACTGTAGTTCTCTATATCTGGATCTTCTATATTCATAGTACTTCACTCGGTCGGTCGATAATGCCTACTTGGTGCCTGCTACTAATACTCAACCCTATATTTTTATATCCTCCCATGGTGCAGGTCCAGGAGCTAGCCACAGTCGTTGAGTTAGGGGTTTGCAGGCGATTCAAGAGACATTGTTGAGCATCAGCAGCTCTGGATATTCTGTAGTCTCTTTCTATTTTGATGGTTATCTTTTGTATTCAGACATTGGCCTTGTATATGTAGTTCGGATTGCATTTAGATATTGTCATTCTAGTTATGTGCATAGATATGTATATTTTATCTTGAGTCTATAGTAGTTCTGTACAGTTGACTTCCAGGTTCTGGGTAGCTTTTGGTTATTTATATTGTTGTGTTGGCTATGATTTGACTAGAGAATTAGGGCAGGTACCCCATAGCTTGGGTATTTGGCTTGCCTGTAGGTGGGATCTAATAAGTACCATCATGACCGTGACCAGGTCGTGACAAGGTGGTATCTTAAGGTTCACTGGTCTCATCTGTACAGAGTTATCTTCTAGTGGAGTCTTATAGATAGGTGCAGAGAATTCCGTGACTTATCTCCAGGAGTCTACGGGATCTTTAGAAAACTTCTTGTGTTATTGATTCTAGTTGCGTGATATCGCCAATAATTCATTGACTTCCTGGAATCTTATTTTATTCGCCCTTTCGCACATATGTTGCATAGAGGACAGGCTCTGGGCCAGGGTTGCGTTGCATCATCAGTCCCAGGTAGGGAGCAGCCTCCCTCCCCTTAGAGGTTGTTGAGTAGAGACTAGATGCCCGTGAGTTTCGACAGCTGGATAGAAAACTATAGGTTTGAGATTATGGGAGTCCCAGAGATATGCTTCATAATCAGCTACTGGTCTTCTGGTGACTGAGTATGGAACTATGAGATATGTTCTTGAGGTTTGGACTCTATAACACTGCTACATGTGTTAGCTACTATTTAAAGGTTGTGTGGGTTATGAATACTTTAGACAAAGATTACACAAGTGGGAGAGGGTGTGACTGAGATAGTACTAAGCATTGATGCTCTCTGTATATTCGTATTTGATTATTAGATCGCTCGTCTGACCCGTTGGGCTTCTCGATGCAAATGAGTATACTATACCTGGTACAATTCTGATTACTTGTCACTTATGTTATGACTATACCCTGTTGGAGGCTAAATATAAGCCAAAACCTTGTGATTTATACATATGATCCTTTTGTTGCTTTACTACTGAAGTGGGTAGTCTAAAACCAGAATTACATGATATTTGAGGGGCTGACTGAAGTTATAACCCTGGCTACACCTTGTGCCTCTATAATTTTGACTCTGTTGTGATAATTTATTTGTTATGTGGTTCTCTTGATTTCGTGGTGATTGGATTATGAGATTAATGTTATGCTCAGGGGCTTAATTGGGGTGTCTATTGTGGGATGGAACATTGTGGTATTATCAGCTGAGCTGCCGGCCACTCTGCCCTGGTGACTTGTTGTAATTGTTAGCCAGCTGGGATTGTGTTAGTCGGCTGCCTGACTATACTTGTCGGTTATTTTTGTTTGGTTGCCTTGTACTTGAGTTAAGGTTTTACATTGTTAGTTGCATTGCCTAGCTTATCACCTACTTGAGTATGGGTTTTGAGCTTCTTTTACCCTGGGTCAAGTATTGAGGTAGTGGAAGGTCTCTTTTATTAGTGGAGAATCAAGTGTAGTGATGTGGTAATTGAGGTTTCTATAGTAGAGCCATTTCCAGTAGTTGAGAGTTGCCAAGTATGTCTTTTGCTGATTTGCCAAATTACAGCTAGACAAGGATGTTGTGTTGCTATAAAGATTAGACTACTGATAAATTGAGACTAGGGTGGAGGATTGCCCAGAAAAATTACATTCAAACCCAGCATGGCTATTACTAGATTTTGGTTATGTTGTTGGGCTAATTAGTGCCCCTGTTGTGTGTACAGATCTGATGACTTATGTGTGACAATCTCATTGTTATGGTGGACATGTTGAGTCCCCTCCTTGTTGGGGCTTGATTTATTAAGTACTATATTGTTGTGGTTGAGTTGTTAGGTGTTGAAACAACTAGATCTTACACAGTTAGGACGAGATATGTCAGGTTGGATTAGGAAGGTTGGCTATGAGCTATATAACATTGATTAGTTGTAATTCTAATTAATCAATTTTGGGGCTAGCAAGTATGTGATTAGTATTGTCTTATCTTTCTTACTCGTGGTACTTCACTTGTGACGGAAGGATAATATTTTATTTGGACACTGTGATGGAAAATATGACATATACTTGTCTATGAAGGAATATATAAGGATTCTGTCGGTGTTTAGTATATTGTGTATGTGATATGGTTCTAAATATATGATGGTTGTGAGGGTACGAGTGATTGGTATGTGGATCATCATTTGTGTTATGGCTATCTATTGACATTTTGAAGTTACTAGTGATTGTCACATCAATAATTTGCTATATTGGGATGGTGGGCTGACTATTTATCACACTTATGATTACTAGTGTTACTGCATTGACTGACTGGATAACAAGAGAAAAGGGGCTAGGTCCTTGCGGTGGAAAATAATTACATTAGCTATTGCATATAACTAAGTTAGTATCAATGAGTCGCAAAGCAACCTGGGGTTAAGTGTAAGGATTGCTTGCATAGGGAAATGGTAAATAAGGTAAGGTCTGGATATATAAAATGTGGCTATAGTCGAGGATAATTGTGGTTGGTTTTGTATCGGCTAGTATGTCGAAGGCACGTACATTTAGCCTATTGATGTCTTATTATATGTTAGCGAATTGAGTTGATGGGCTAAGGGGTTAATCTTCTAAGGATCCCTTATAGATTGTTTTACTGATTTTCGATTTCACACTGAAGGCTTATTACATTTCTGATTATCTGGGGGAGCCAGAACTAATGTTTGATGCTAAGCATGCTTAGGGCTATCGTATTCACTGTCTACTGTGAGTTCGGGGTTAGGCTCCCTTTGTGGTTCAGACAAGAGTCTTCAGGTTTGTCCTCATTCTTACTTTCGTGGATGAAAGTTCTATTAGTGGAGATATTGTAATGACCCTCCAGGTTATTTTGGTGATTCTATGAATATTTTATCAGTTTGACCATTTGCGTAATGACCATGAATTATTTATGACTTATTGGCACTAATTGTTCAGTCGCTGGGTGAATCATTTGACAATTATACAACTTTTCGAGTTGAACGTCAGATTATAACTGAAAAATGAATTTTCAGGTAAAATACTAGTAAATGTCGTCGGAGTGGAATTATGATAGTTCCATCAGCTCCGGAGCGACCAAATTAGGCTAGTAGCATATTGGGTGTAATTATATTGAGTTTTGTAAATTTAGCAGGTGGAATGGGTCAATAGTTGACGTCATTGGGAAATATTCCTCAAATGGAAATTCTGACCACACCATTGCGTTTGGAACATTGAGTTTGGTCTAAGAGGACCTTTCGTTCAATCTTAGAGGCTTCCAGGTACATTTTGGCCCCTTCGATAAACTTCGATATTGGGAATGGGACCTATATTGGGATAAAACAAAGTATGATGGGAATTTTGACTACACCGTGAGTCCGAAATGTCGTTTACAATCAAATTTCATATTATACTGCATTTTTCTGATTTCGGATTGGGTTGGAGCATCAAAATTAAAATTGAATAAATCAAAGGTGGTACCAACGTGTCCCATTGCAAGCTTGCCACATGGTAAGTCTGCTAAAGAACATATACATACGTATCATTTTCCAGAAGTCCGAAAATGTGGAGGAAATCTTTAGCTTGCGATATTTCTCTCATTTTCAACCATTTTTGATGATTCAAAAGGCTAATTTGTTTTTTTTTTTTAAGGAAAACATCGTGTAAGTGTCGGAAATTGATTTAGGCGTGCCGTTTGAGGTAAAAATCCTTGTTTTTCCGGTTGTATTTCGAGTATGTTTTTGAAAACTTTGGCATGTGATTTTTTATCCATTTTGAATCTGATTTTGGTAAAATTTGGGACTATTCTGTATGTTTTTTGCGAGGTGCACGTCGTGGTAATGTTAGAATTAATGGATAGAGATCCATTTGGAGAAGAAATATTAATATAGCTGCTATTATTGTTGCATTTCACCGGGGAAAATTCAAACTATGATATCTCGGTCGATTCTCATCGGAATTAAGTGAATTTTGGGTCTAAATGGTACTACTTTTTGAGACCTACATCGTGGTATATTTGGATTCTAATAATTTGATTGTAATTGTAAGAAATTTTCCCAAGAAGCTGTTGTATATGTATGTAAATTTCGATAAGAAATGTCGGTTGTTGTTGGGCTGGTTCTGATTATTTTGGGCTTTGTTTTGAGCTGAATTTTTTGCTATAGACTTGGGGTGACATAAGGCTCATTTTATGGGGGTTGGTTTGGTGTTTCGGGCATGGGCCCCACTTTCTCCATTTTAGTCACAACTAATCTATTCTTCCCCGTTTCTTGAGATATTACGGTCAAAATTGTCGTGTTTATGTTGTGATTCATATTTTAATTGTTTCAGTATTTGGAGGTAGTTGGACAGGATAAAACTCGTGTGGACTGCTCTGGAGCACGTGGATTCGCCTTCCAGGTAGGCTAGGCTTTCCTCACCTCTAGACTTAGCTGAAATACATGTATGTTGGGAGTTGTTTGTGGGTGAAAGTCCTGAGTAAGATATGTATATATGTCATGATGCTGATTGTTAGTTATATTTTATGCTATGCATTTTAACGTTGTTGTCATGAGTTGCTAACACATGTTTTCCAGGATAGTTGTTGTACTTAGCATATGGAGTGACTATAGTTATTTGGGGATACTTGTAGTTGTTCTAGACTGTATTAGCTGTCAACACTATAGTAGTGGAGTTCTGGTACTGTAGAACTACGATAAGGCCCGGTAAAGGTTGGACAAGGGCTAATGCCCTGTAACAGTTATGTATTCTATCTTAACTTCTATCTGTAGGGATAGATAGCCTAATGGTACTATGATATGATGGATATGAGGTTGGTTGTTCATTACACGTCATACTGTGGGCTGACTACGGTATAAATATGGTTCCAATGGGACAATTTGTTCTAGATACATATGATACAGTCGAGTTGTGGATCGGTTTGGTATAGATATGACTTCTACTGGACTTAGTTGTTCTGGATACTTGTGATATACCTGTTGATACCCTGGGTCTCGGACCCTATTGTTTATTCTCTAACTCATTATTCTCTCGGGGCCTTAGCCTATGCTTCAACAGATGCTGCCCTAGATACACTCTTCACAGAGCCCCACAGATACTTGGTTGATTATCTATATTTACTCAAAGTACTTGTGATTGACTAGAATGTGGTGTATTTGGGTTTGGGTGGCATGACCCTACATTATCTTGTGCGATATATACTTATGTATACAACTGTCAGTCCTTGTACATTTGTTATCCTTACTTGAGGTTGGGATTAGCTAGAGTTAGCTGAGGAATGATGGCATACGAATGTGTGGGATGGATTGTGTCGTATATATGTATGTTGTAAGTGTCGTTGCCTATGTTCACTCTGGGCACGATATGACTTTGGAGTTTCGAATCCAGACAGATTGGTTAAGTGAGGGACTGTTTCGATACCTCGAGCCTAGATGATGCTCCTCGTCACTATTAGAGCTCTGGTGGTCACATCCCAGTGTCTAAGGCCTGAGAGTCGCACCCCGTGGTCTGAGTCCACTGACTACGACTGAGACCACCTATTGATTATTCCTGGGTTTGAGGCCTAGTTGACTATTCTTGCGTTCGAGGCACTATTGATTATTCCTAGGTTCGAGGCCCAGTTGATTATTCTTTAGTTCGAGGCACTATTAATTATGTTAGGGGGATTCCTTCTCCCGCAGGGGATACGTCCTACCGTCATTTATATTGTCGGACCATCTGGCCCTGGCTAACTGCCCCGATCGGAGGCCAGGTCAGGAGAGGGTTCGAGGCCCTGTGTGACTATTAGGGGTTCGAGGCCCCGTGTGATATTAGTTACTAGATGGGTCGAGGAACTGGTTGATTACCTATGGATCTACACGCCTGTATACACCCTAATTGTGCATGGGTGTATCTTCTGGGCTTATGGGGACTCAGGAGGCGTCCATGCTTAGATACTATGGCCTTACACCTACGTACAGCTAACCCATGGACCATGTGATATTTGCAGTTGGGTTCCCTAGTGATTTCATGTGTTCCCCAGTGATTCGATCTGCTAGATTCTACGTGGGTGTACCTCCTGGGCTTATGGAGACCCAATCAGTATACAGGAATAGCTATTAGGGCCCTGCACCCGCGTATAACACTATATCTCAGCCCGGTGACAGTTGTGGTTTAGGTCTGCTCGTGTTTCGTCATCTAGTATCATTGCATACCACTTAGGTTGGTTCAACTGGGGTTCAATGATCCCCAAACATGCTTACTACGTGATCAGAGTTCAGATTTGCTAGATTTACCGTAGTTCTCTATATCTGAGCCTTCTATATTTGTAGTACTTCACTCGTTCAGCAGATGATGAATACTGTGTGCCTGTTACCAGTACTCACCCCTACATTTTTGCATCTTCCCAAGGTGTAGGTCCAGGAGCTAGCCACAGTCACTGAGTTAAGGGTTTGCAGGTGATTTAGGAGACATTGGTGAACATCAGCAGCTCTTGATATTATGCAGTCTCCTTCTGTTTTGACGGCTGTCTTTTGTATTCAGACACTGGCCTTGTATATGTAGTTTGGATTGCATTTATAGATTGTCATTCTAGTTATGTGCATAGATATGTATATCTTATCTCGAGTCTATAGTAGCTCTGTATAGTTGACTTCCAGATTCTGGGTAGGTTTCAGTTATTCATTTTGTTGTGTTGGCTATGATTTGACTAGAAAGTTAGGACAGGTACCTGTGGCTTGGGTATTTGGCTTGCCTGTAAGTGGGATCTAACAGGCATCATCATGACCGGGACCGAGTCTTGACATTCAATTAATTCATAAGCGGAAGATTAAATAAAATAATAACCTATCAGTGGGTATCATAATCACTGTCATAGAATAATACGAAAAAGCATCTCAATAGGAAAGAAGCAGAAAATAAACAATCCCGACACTAACCATCAACTGTCTATGTCTACGAAACCTATATGACTAACATCTAGGAAGGTACCATGACAGGCCATGGCTACCACAATCAAAAAAAAATATTGAAACAAAGCTAATGAAATAATCATCCTTTGAATGCAGGGGAAGACTCACCATGGTCTGAAATAGTGAGCTCTAAACCTTAACGATTGGGCTATTGAAGTCCTCTGTCAACAGAATTTGCATCCTAAAATGATGCAGCACCAAAGGGGCGTTAGTACGTGGGATGTACTGTATATAAAATGGGATAAAGTAAACAAATCGCAATACAACAACTCATCAATCACTCTTCCTAAACTCAAAGTAATGGACAGAATTCTATCATCTCACTATCTATCAAGACATCATACAATCACATCGACGTCAGAGTACTATCAATAAGGAAACCTATCTGGAAGTTTCTATAACTGACAACCACCACCTATGAGCCCGGTGATGATATAGCAAAGAGATGTCGCTATCACATCCATCCGATACCTTGTCAGGGTATAGGACTAGTCTGTCGAGGATCCCAAAAGAAGTTTATCAAGTCCACTATAGGACAAAGGAAACATCCACTTTCGCGGTCCAATCCTCTCCTATGCTAGCCACATAGTTAATGGGTATGGGCGAGACTCACTTTTACCTATTTTGGTGCTAATACTCCTCCCAAGGCTCAATATTCTCATAAGTCTATCAAGGTCAGACTGGTTATACCGCCAACCCGCCTCTCAGGCAGGGTCCTCCTCTTATCCATCATTCTATTTAACTCAAGAAATAAATTCTTCCTTTCAAATTCTTATCTAAAACTCATTTAAACCTCAAGGATATCACTTTCATCTATTTCAGCCATCACAACACTCATCTCAAGACTCAGACTTCATCAGTCATCACATTCAAACAATCAAGGCTCTAGAAATTACCCCTAAGTTCGTTCCTACAGTGTTAAAGAAAAGGGAAAACATGCAATTTAGGTAATAGTCATACAATAATGCATATAATCAATAGATACAAGCATAATGATCATCAATTTGAGATAATATATACTCCCTCCATCTCATTTCAATTGTATTTATGAGCTAATGCACACATATTAAGAAAAATATTCAAAGACAAAATTTTAACCATATTTTCCACTATTACCCTTTGTGGAGTCATAAATATGTAGTGTAATTTGTCTCCTAGAAAATACAAAACTTCAATAAATGAAAGGGCAAATATGGAAAAAGTTTCAAACATTCATCTTGAACTTTGAACAATTTCAACTATTTTGAACCTTGTAAAAAACCTCATAAATTCAATTAATTTGAGATAGATGAAGTATAAATTAAAGATAATGTTCAAGAAAGAAAGAAAAGGTTCACGAAATAAAGATAATGTTCAAGACGTTCTTCAAAAATCACTACTCAAGACCCATCAACTAGTACTTTACAACTTAGTATACACATTGGGGCATATGGAAGGACAATTCCATATTTTTGGGTAGCCTTTACATACCTGAAATTGAAGATCGCACAAATCCTCAGCAAGAATCGAACTCAATCTTGGAATTCCTCAACCCCTCTTCTTCTTCTCCTCTTAGAACTTACGTTTTTGCCTTAGAAAGCTATGGGTATTGAAACCCTTTCGTAGGAAATAAGCCTTAAATCCACGTCTTGGGGTATTAAAATAGATTTGGAAGGACCAAAATGCCCTTCCCCAAATTAAAAGAAAAAGTCTGAAAATATTTACACTGGTTCGCGTCGCGCCAAGGCGCGAACCAGTGCATTTTTGCTTTTGTTCACAAATTCTCAAATCCCGTTGAAAAATTGAAAAACATAATAAATGTAGGTGTGCATTCTGCCCGTGTCACGCCAAGGACGCGGACAAACACTGCCTAGAGAAAAATTAGCAAAATTTTTATTTTGCTCTGATTGCTTTTAAAATGGGTCGAGACTATTTTCTGACTCAATTTTTCGTGCTGATCACAAATCTAGTCTCGGATTTTGCATCAGATCTTTGGAAGATGTGTTGTGCGCATGATTACGTTTTAGGGGCGTTACGATAATTTCATGGGTGTTGCATCATTTCCCCCTTGGGATCATTCGTCTTCTATTGATGAACAAGGATAGAATAAAAGCATGAGTAACCTCGAAACTCACCTCATTCCTCACTCGGGAAATCTCAAACTCTTGCTATCCATCACCTACCTATCTCAACCTTAGGCTCGGGAATAGAATCAATGCATCAAATCAAAAAAGAAATTTCAACAGCGTTAAGGATAGGGATATTACCTCCAACATCAACGTCATTTGGCATGAATAGGTATGGGTATTTGAGTTTCATTGCTTCCTCAGCTTCCCACGTAGCTTCCTCAATAAATTGATTTCTCCATAGGACTTTAACAGAGGCTATCTCTTTATTTCTCAGCTTACGAACTTGTCGATCAAGGATCTGGACTGGAATTTCTTCTAAGATAGGCCATCCTTCACTCCTGTCTCTCAACAAGAATTTCTAAGGCAGGATCCCCCAAACACTTCTTTAGTATTAATACATGGAACACCGGGTGAACTTCATCTAGCTCGGAAGGTAGGCCTAGCTCATAAGTAACCTTCTCAATCCTTCTTATAATTTGATACATTCCGATATAATGGGGACTTAGCTTTCCTTTCTAAACCTCATGACACCTTTCATGGGTGACACCTTCAATTACACCCAATCATTCACCTCAAATTCCAAGTTTCTTCTTCTCACGTGAGGCGAGTACAGTTTCACTTCAGTTTCACTTGCTTGGTAACCTCTTTCCCGATCAGACATAGGAAAGAAACCAATATGAATTTCTGGCGACTCTGGACTGTCTTCAACCTTTCTCTGATGACTTTCACCTTCTCCATAGATTGGTGTACGAGATCAGGTCTAATCAACTTAGCTGCACCAACCTCGAACCAGCCAATCGGTGATCTATATCGCCTCCCATATAATGCCTCATATGGGGCCATCTGAATGCTGGCATAGTAGCTATTATTGTATGCGAACTCAAGCAATGGTAGATGATCATCCAAATTTCCCTTGAATTTGATGACACACACTCTCAACACATACTCCAAAGTTTGAATGGTGTGTTCTGCCTGCCCATCCGTCTGAGGATGAAAAGTTGTGCTCAGATGCACCTTCGTACCCAATCCCTTCTGGAAAGATCTCCAAAATTAAGAGGTGAATTGAGCTCCTCTGTTCGAAATGATAGACAAGGGAACCCTATGGAACATCAAAATCTCACAAATATACAGTCGGCATACTCCTCAAGAGTGTAAGTTGTCTTGATTGCCAAGACGTGGCTGATTTCGTCATCCTATCAACAATAACCCAAATCAAATCATGCTGCTTTCGGGATCTTGGTAAGCCAATGATGAAATCCATGTTTATCGTCTCCCTCTTCTATTCTAGAATTTCAAAGTTCTGAGCTAACCCACATGGTTTCTGATGTTGAACCTTAACCTATTGACAATTGGAGCACTTAGATACAAATTCAGCAATGTCTTTCTTCATCCCATTCCACTAATAGACTTTCCTCAAATCATGGTACATCTTGGTAGAACAGGGGTGAATAGAATATCTGGAGCTATGAGCTTCGGCCATGATTCTGTCTCGGACACCATCAACATCGGGCACACATAATCTTCCTTGATATCTCAATACCTCATCTCCCCCTTTGGAGAAAACCATCACCTTCTGCTTGTGAAACACTTCTTTCAATTGGAACAAGACAAGGTCTTGGTCTTGCTTCTCCTTCACCTCCGACACTAAGGATGAAGCAGAACCATTCTGAACTTTTACCCCACCTTCGTTGTTCTTCTCAAGTTGCACTCCTAGTCGAGCCAATCTATGAACTTAGCTAGTTCTTTCTTCCTTTCCTCCACATGGGTAGTGCCACCTATGGACATCCTGCTAAGAGTATCAGCAATAATGTTAGCCTTACTTAGGTGGTAGAGAATGCTCATATCATAATCCTTGAGCAGCTCTAGCTATCTTCTCTGTCGCAGGTTAAGCTCTTTCTAGATGAACACATACTGCAAGCTGTTGTGGTTAGCGAATACGTCCACATGCACTCCATACAAATAGTGATGCCAAATCTTAAGTGCGAATACCACTGCTTCCAATTCAAGATCATGAGTTGGGTAATTCTTCTCGTGGACCTTAAGTTGTCTAGAAGCATAAGCTATCACTTTCCCTCTTTGTATAAGTACACAACCCAATCCGACTCGAGATGCATCACAATATATCGCGAAGTCTCCCATCCCATCTGGCAAGGTCAATACTAGTATCGTAGTCAATCTAGTCTTTAACTCCTGAAAACTCTTTTCACATGCCTCAGACCACTAAAATTTGGCCTTCTTATGAGTCAGCTTAGTCAATGGGGCTGATAGAGAAGAGAAACCTTCAACAAATCTGTGATAGCTCGCTAAACCCAAGAAGCGTCTTATTTCTGTTAGAAAAGTTGGTCTTGGCCAGTTCTTGACCGCCCCAATCTTCTGAGTATCCACCCGAATTCCCTCTCCCGAAACAACATGGCCCAAGAAAGCCATGGATTTGAAACAAAACTCATACTTTGAGAATTTCGTATACAACTCATGATCTTTGCGTGTTTGCAAAACCACTCTAAGGTGATTAGCGTGCTCCTCTTCACCCTTAGAATATACAAGAATATCATCGATAGACACAATCATAAATATGTCAAGATAGGGTCTGAATACTCTATTCATCAAGTCCATGAAAGCTGTGGGTTCATTTGTCAACTCGAAGGACATGACCAAGAACTCAAAATGGCCATACCATGTCCTGAAGGTTGTCTTTGGGATGCCACCTTCCCTTTCAACTGATGATAACTCGATTTGAGGTCTATCTTGGAGAAACACGTAGCACCCTGAAGTTGGTCAAATAGATCATCTATCCTGGGAAGAGGATATTTATTCTTTATTGTAACTTTGTTCAACTGTCAGTAGTCTATACACATCGGAGAGACCCATCTTTCTTACGCACTAAAAGGATAGGAGCACTCCAAGGTGAGACACTAGGCCTTATGAAACCTTTCTACAGCAAGTCTTTCAATTCTTTCAACTTTGCAGGGGCCATTCTATAGGGTGGAATTGAAATGAGTTTGGTCTTGGGAAGAACATTGATCCCAAAGTTAATCTCCCTATCAGGAGGGACTCCAGGAAGATCATCAGGAAACACCTCAGGAAACTCATTTACAATTGGGACTGACTCAAAAGTAGCAGATTCAACATCACTAGACTTAACTCTCACGAGGTGGTAGATGCAATCTTTGGAGATCAACTTCCTATCTCTAAGATAAGAGATGAATTTTTCCTTAGGGGAAACAGAACTCCCTCTCCACTCTGAGATAGGCTCATTAAGAAATTAGAACTTAACAATCCGAGTTCTACAGTCGACAGAGGCATAACAGGCATGAAGCCAATCCATGCCTATTATTACATCAAAATCCACCATCTCCAACTCTACCAAGTCATCTAAGGTGACTCTATGATAAATAGACACTACACAATCCTTGTAAACTCTCTCAGCTAAGATAAACTCAACAGTAAGAGTAGAAACAGAACAAGGTTCAGGCAAACACTCTGGAAGAACCCCAAACTTACTAGCCACATAAGGGGTCACAAAAGACAAGATGGCACCCGAATCAATTAATACGTAGAAATCAAGGGAAGAGACTCAAGCATACCCATGAAAACATCTGGTGCAGCCTCCTTCTCCTTTCAATTACCCATAGAATAGAGGTGTTTCGTCCCGCCTCCTATACCAGTAGTAGCACCTCTCTATTGATTGCCATTGGAGGGGTTGCGAATAACTGTGGTCTGCTGCTCCCCTTACCTCACCTCCTCTTGAGACACTCAAAACTGAAGTGACCAATCTGTCCGCATAAAGAAAAAACATCTCTTCCCACATGATATTTACCTAAATTAAGCTTACCGCACTTGACACAAGGTGGCTTTCCCTTCATGCCTTGAGTCACGCTGGCCTGAGATTAGGCACCCAGAGCCCTGAAATTTTGTAACCCTGCGATTTCTAGTCATACCTGTTTGAATGCACGGGCTCACTCACTATAGACTGTGTGGGATGAGATGATCTCCTCTGAAAGTAAGACTTGTCGCTCTTATCTGCCGGCTAGGCTCATGTCCTGCTGATTTCACCTTTCTGCTCATCTGCTCTTCTCTATATTTTTTATTATTCTCCTCTGTCTGTTAGGTAAACACCATAAGTCTGGTAATGTCTGTGCCCAGAATCAGTTTGGCAGCCTTACACTCTTTCTGCACGTGTCTGCCCAGACCAGACACGAACTTCCTCATCCTTGTGCTCATGTCTTTCACCATCTCTGAGCATACTTGGATAGCTTGATGAACCTAAGGTTGTACTCTTTCACAATCATCCCTCCCTGCTTCAGATTTACGAACTCATCCACCTTCGCCTCCCTTAACTCTTGAGGAAAAAAGTGGTCAAGAAAGGCTGTCTCGAACTCTTCCCAGGCTACAGGCTCTTTGCAACATCCTTCAGTTGGTAGGAGGCAAGCTCAACTCCCTCGATCTCATCCCCTACATCATCTTTAGAACCTTATACATCTTATTAATATAGTTTTGTGGGTCTTCTTCCACTTTTGACCCCTTATACACTGGCAGGTTCATCCTTAGAAAGTCTCTAAGTCTAGTTACAACTAAGGCCTCTTGTGAGCTAGAGCTAAGAGCTTGGGAACCTTGGTTGTTCCCCTCAGAGGCCACCCAACTGTGGTAGCATGGTGATGGCACCCCTAACTTCTGCCTCGGTAGCGGGAGCTGGCTAGGGCTGAGTAGGGGACGTCTGTGGGAGCTCAGCAGTCCTAGCGGGGCATCCCTATCTCCTAGCCTCGGTCCGAACTAGGGCCTTGGGTTGAGCATTCTTAGCAGTTGGGGTTGGGGAATCTCCCTAAGCGGCGGTTCTCTTCTGCAACATTTTCTGTAAGCGTAAAACACACGAGTTAAAATAAGATTTCCACAAGGTTAAACTCTATCGCACGAACTCAGATCATAGAAGAAGGTAGCACTTCCTAATGTCCTATAGCCTCCTGCTTATGAAGTGTGGTGCAAAACACATACAGCCATAAACAAGACTCTACTAGACACGACCTCATAGACTCCCTAGGACACTCGAATTCTGTGCTTTGATACCAAGTTTATCACGCCCCGGGATGGTACCCTAGGCGTAGCTAGCACTCGGAGACTATTGCTAGTCACCAAGCGGACCACCTAGTCTCATTGTATTCATTTAATCAATTCATAGGCGAAAGATTAAATAGAATAATACCCTATCAGTGGGCTATCATAATCACTATCATAGAATAATACGAAGAAGTATCTCAATAGGAAAAAAGCAAGAAATAAACAATCCCGACACTAACCATCAACTGTCTATGTTTATGAAACCTCTATGAATAACATCTAGGAAGGTACCATGACAGGCCATGGCTACCACAATCAAAGAAAATATTGAAACAAACTAATGAAATAATCATCCTCTGAATGCAGGGGAAGACTCACCACGGTCTGAAATAGTGAGCTTTGAACCTCAATGATTGGGCTGCTGAATTCCTCTGTCTACAGAATCTGAATAATAAAATGATGCAGCGCCAAAGGGGCGTTAGTACATGGGATGTGCTACATGTAAAATGGGCTAAAGTAAACAATTCGTAATAACAATAGCTCATCAATCACTCATCCTTAACTTAGAGTAAAGGAAAGAATTTTATCACCTCACGATCCATCAAGACATCATACAATCACATCGACGTTAGAGTACTATCAACAAGGAAACCTATCTAGAAGTTTCTATAATCGACAACTACCACCTATGAGCCCGGTGATGATATGGCACAGAGATGTCGCTGCCATATTCGTCCGATACCTTGCTAGGATACAAGACGAGTCTGTCGGGGATCCCAAAAGAAGTCTGTCAAGTCCTTTGTGGGACAAAGAAAACATTCGCTTTCGCGGTCCAATCCTCTCCTAGCCTGGCCATGTAGTTAATGGGTACAAGCGGGACTCACTCTTACCCATTTCGGTACTAATACTCTTCTCAGGACTCAATATGCTCATAAGTATATCATGGTCAGGCTTGTTATACAGCCAACCCCTCTCTTAGGAAGGGTCCTCCTCTCATCTATCATTCTATCAACTCAAGAAATAAATTCTTCCTTTCAAACTCTTATATAAAATGCATTTAAACCTCAAGGATATCACTTTCATCTATTTCAGCTATCACAACACTCATGTCAAGACTCAAACTTTGTCAATCATCACATTCAAACAATTAAGGCTCTAGACATTACTCCTAAGTTTGTTCTTGCAGTGTTAAACAAGGGGAAAACATGCAATTTAGGTAAACAGTCATACAATAATGCATATAATCAGTAGATACAAATATGATGATCATCAATTTGAGATAATATATATAAATTAAAGATAATGTTCAAGAAATAAAGAAAAGGTTCAAGAAATAAAGATAATGTTCAAGAAGTTCTTCAAGAATCACTACTCAACACCCATCAACTAGTACTTTACAACTTAGTCTACACATTGGGGCACACGGAAGGACAATTCCATGTTTTTGGTAGCCTTTACATATCTGGAATTGAAGATTGTACAAACCCTTAACAAGAATCGAACTCAAGCTTGGAATTCCTCAACCCCCCCTTCTTCTTCTTCTCCTCTCAGAACTTACGTTTTTGCCTTAGAAAAATACAGGTTTTGAAATCCTTTCATACGAAATAAGCCTTTAAAACACGTTTTGGGGTATTAAAATAGGTTGAGAAGGAACAAAATTCCCTTCCCAAAATTAAAAGAAAGAGTCTGAAAATATTTACATTAGTCCGCGTCGCGCTAGGGGCGCAGACCAGTGCATTTTCGCTTTTATTCGCAAATTTTCAAATTTCATTGAAAAATTGAAAAAAATAATAAGTGTAGGTGTGCATTTTTATCCACGTCGCGCCAAGGACGCGGACAGACACTTCCCAGACAAAAATTAGTTGAAATTTTTATTCACTCTGGTTACTCTTAAAACACATTTTGGGGTATTAAAATAGGTTGAGAAGGAACAAAATTCCCTTACCAAAATTAAAAGAAAGAGTCTGAAAATATTTACATTGGTCCGCGTCGCGCTAGGGGCGCGGACCAGTGCATTTTCGCTTTTATTCGCAAATTTTCAAATTTCATCAAAAAATTGAAAAAAATAATAAGTGTAGGTGTGCATTTTTGTCCGCGTCGCGCCAAGGACGCGGACAGACACTTCCCAGACAAAAATTAGTTGAAATTTTTATTCACTCCGATTACTCTTAAATCGAATCGAGATCATTTTTTGACTCAATTTTTCGCGCTGATCGCAAATCCGATCTTAGGAGCATTTCGGTAATTTCACGGGGTGTTACATCACACTTAGCAAAGTCTAGAATTCATTTCTTATGCACTTTCTTTCCTTCCAGCATATGGGGTCTTACAATATGTCTGCTTAAGCAGGCAACTATTGATTAACGTGTCTGCTTTTGTTGCTAATTTTTATTTTATCATTTCTACTAATTATGCCCTCAATTGCTTCAATTGTGATCACTACAATAGATTTCATTATCCGAGACAAATTATTTCACTGATTAATCATATTTCGTCACCAAAGATTTTTTGTGATGAAAAATATTTCATCAATTAATCGTCTCTAAATGTGGGTCGCTAAAAGTATACAAAGGTGATTTAGTGTGCCGTCACTAAAAAAATTATATTAACTACGAAAAGTAAAATCGTCCCTTGTTGTGTCTATATTTAAAAATTATTAACACTGACAAAACTACCTCATCACTAATTTCTTAATTTAATTAGTGATGGCATGAATTGTCTCTAAAATTGCATATATTTCATAGTTAAAGAAAATTAGTTTCATCACTAAAGATAATTTTCACACAAAAATATATTTTTGTCCCTATGTATAAGTTAGTGACAATTTTGCTTGTAAAAGAATGGCTTACAATTTGGTAGTTGAAACTTATCATGTCATCACTAAAATTAATATTGTTAGTGACAATAAAATTGTCATCATAATTAATAAAATTGTCATCATAATTAGTGACAATATTTGTGATAAAATAAAAATTTAATTCATAATCAAAGATTGAATTACATTATTGATCAGAACATAATTTTAGGACAAAAACTATATTATACCCCAAAGATATTCAATTTAAGACAAGATAATGTTCTACAATTAAATTGTCATTATAAAAAATTTAGTGTAATTTAATCATTGCATTTTTCTCCTATCTTGTGAATACTTTCACTTATTTGAAGTGGGATAAAACAGAGCTATTATTTCTAACTTGATTGATAGCATAATCAAAATTATTGCTACACAGCTCGTGCATAAAAAAAATGAAGAGAAGTTAAACACAACTTCAATAATAAGCTTCTGGTAAATCTCATGTCTAATTAACAGTAATCATTAAGAATAACAAATCATAGGACACTTATAAGACGTGGAATGAGCCTTAAAGCTTAAATCTTTACCCGCTTTCTATTTGTTGAAGTAATGTTTTGAATCTTTAAAATGCTATATGGTCGAACATCTAAAAACAATGATATATAATAATAATAGAAAGGTCATGACCTGTGTTGAGCAAACATACCAAGACAGCCAACTCTCAGTCAAAATTCCATTTGAAAAGTTAGTATGTTAAGCATCAGCACCTTTTCTACCATAAGGCCTACATTTCAAGTTTGTTTATAAAGTTCTTCCAGTTAATCATCATATTGCAGGCATATGTCGACACCCCTCTTTTAGTCCAACTTTCACAAATTAAACATAAACTCCATCCGAAAAATTTCCTGTAAGACAACCACCACAAATGCAACACATTTTCTCTAAAACAAAAATTAAAATTAAAAAACACAAATAAAAATCTTCAAAATATTTGTTAAAAGAAGAGAATCTTACCACGATAAACATGACTGAAGCCTAAGTACCGGCCTTTTCTTATTGCTCTAGTTAACAAAATGGACCCTCATACCTTTTCTTGTCAGATTTGGTCCGGCATTACAAGGACTGAGGCTAATAAGGCTATGTCAACATGTGTAAAAGACATGATCATAAAAAACAAATATAGAATGCACATTAATTTCTAGATCTCACATCCGAAATTAGTAGTAAAAGATAGATTAAAAGAAAAGTTAAATAAATCATCCCAAAGCCAAATTTTTTTTTTTATAACCGAGAAATCCATTTGTAGCCCGTCCTTTTGACTAATCACAACTTTTTAAACTCAGTGGATAATGAATCAGCCCCTTGCTGATTAAAAAATGTTTAAGGTTGCCAGAAGCAATGAAAATCAAACCATAAACGGCATGCATGCATAAAAAAGATATTCAAAAATGTATGTATATTGAACAATTAAACTAACACCAAGAATTAGAACCATGTAAATGACAATTGAGTTTGAAATTTTTTAAGATTTGAAAACCAATATCTTTATTTCATATTCGTAAGATAATTGGTCTGACATAAGATGTATCATTCTGCTTAGACAAACATATATTGCTTGTAATTCTCTCATTATATTATTGAAAAGAAAAACAGGGGAAGAGAGAGAACAAAAATTTACAGGCTAATCAAGTCACTGGAAAGAAACACATATCCAATATATATAACTGAAAGAAATGGTCAAAGCTCACCGAAGAAGCTAGTAAAGAGGACCTGACTGAAGCACAATACAACAAAAAAAGTCTAAACTGTAATTTGATAATTGAGAGAGAGGAACTAATTAAACCAAAATGAATCTGGAAATTGGTTTGTCCAAGTGCACTATGCTTAGCTTGCTAACATGAAATGCAGTAAACATGTGTACTCCAAAATATCCTTGGAGAAACCAAACTGTGCACTTAAAATTAAACCAAGAGCACAGTTTGGTTTCATAATAATGTATCTTTACTTCTGTAGTGAAGATATACACACAGTGGTGCATAACTTGTGAAACCACAAGCAAGCAAATGAAGAAGTTGGCCAAGCATTTCAAAGGTTTGGATAACTTGATCTTTGCAAGGATAGATGCTTTCCTAAATGAACATCCGAAATTACAGGTGAGGATACTAAATATTTTACTCTTTTGATTCAAATTGATACAATGCTCAGATCCTTAATGCTTAAGATGAAAAAATTTCACGTCTAAGTATTTGTCCAGACAACAACAGCTACTTACTGGTCCCAAACAAGTTGGGTCCATGATTCTCCAATTAAATTCATCTCAAACCAACATTATGCAGAATATGCATCAAGTTACATCTCCCTGTAGCATCCCTAGATATATGACATAACATCGTGTTTTCCACCTTGGAGAAGTGGATTGAGTATAGATCAAGGAAGGAATAGACAATTCCTGAAAAGGGATATCAAATCACAAACCATCTCCTCAGAATTTACTTTAAGATCACTAACAAAAGAACTAGATGGATGTTCTGTGATACACACAATGCTGGTATGACATGTTTTTTTACAGATATTTGCTTTCATCAAAAGCTGAGATCAATATCTTCAAGATATTTGACTGTGGACTATGTTATTGACACACAATTTCATCTTTACATATTCAACTTAGTGATCCAGATAAGGGACAGGCACAAGTCTCCTCTACTACCGTTCCTTTCCATCAGTTCAGAGGATCCTTCCATCTAACTCTTGTTCACTCTATGTGTCCACTGCATGGGTTCTTCTGGTAGCCAACAGCAGATAATGCCTAATTGAAATCTGTTACATTATTTGTACCTTGAAATAATCTTGCATCAACTCTATCATTTTTTATTTGTGCTACAAAAACAGTACAATTTTATCTTGTCTATACCATAAAACTAAAAAGAGAGAATCCCATTTTTATGTTGATGATTTTGGCCACAAGAAACATCTTGAACTGCTTAAAACATCTACTGTCAAATGGCAGCCGACCTTTACTTTTGAGAAGAGGAAAATGAAAAAGTTTTTGAGAGTTTTGGTGGTGTAAATGTTAAAAAGGAAAATAATAAACATTTAGTCTCAACCATTTGAATGGATGAGATTTAATTATTTTTAAGATAATTCATATCCTAATTGAGAAATGGTTCATCCCAAGTTGAATTAAAAGGAAATCGGATTTGGGATTAAAAATTGAGCCACAAATTGACCAATTTAGAATAAAATTGAAAGAAATTGTGTAATTGACTAGCAATTAAACAAATTGACCAAAAATTGAAATAATTGGATTAAAAGAGCTATGAATTTGTCCCGATCCAATTTAGGATCATAATCGGCGTAAGGGGGAGAATCCCAAAGCAGCTCTTACTAGAATTCTGCAGAAAATCGGACAATGTTTTATTTGGTTTTAGGCCTATCCAAACTTTAACCTGTCTTAGAATTCAACAACACACAAAACACATCTCTCAACTAAGCCATGATATCCATCAACAATTTAATCACTACACTATAATATTGATATATCTTTAAATACGAAAAGAAATTTAAAACTAATCACATGGCGACAATATGAAAGAATACTCATGACTCTTATAAAAAGAATGACTATGGAGCGACTCTAAGAATTTCAAGAAGGGGTCCATAACCAAAAATAAGCTTGTTTCCCACACGAACAAAAGTGGGGTTGACCATGGAATCAACTTGCTACCTTTAGCTAACTAAATCCTCACCAATATCACTTGTATTCTCTGAAAAAAATTAGCGGGAAGTGAGACGCTAGCTCAGTGAATAATAATAATAAACTCAATCATTTGAATGAGGGACAAGTAAGAAAATATGCTAGTATAATAATTAAAATCATGTAATAAATACTCTTTTCAACAAAAGATAACCATAATCAATCTTCTTTGTCTCGTATAAGTAAAATCAACTTGACCATTTGCAAATATACTTAGTAAAACACTTCCATATCAAACTCAGTAAAACACTTTCATACAAATCATATACATATTTGAGAGGTTTCCAAGAATGAATCATGTAATCTGTAATCGATATGTCTATCTTCTCAAAAGAATAGACGATAACTGTTAACCTCATATGAATAGATCCCTACCCGAGGGATATCGATAACGGTATGCTAGTTCTACCTGCCCACTAGCGAGGGCTCAATCTGTAATCAGTAAAATACAAGGTGCACCAGGTCTAACGAACTCGCCGTTAGCTACGGAATTCATCAAGATCTACTCCCATTGAAAACTTTTCATTATAAACCATATAAGTTTTTTCAAAGTAGTACAAGGCATATAAATCTTGTAACCATATCATGTCAACTTAGTAAAGACCATGTAAAAGTACTTATATCTCGAATGAATGCCCAAAAAATCATTTAAATAGCGGTAATAATCTCAATTATCAATATACTTGTCTTGTAAAAGTAAGATCATCTCAAATAGCTATTTCGGTATCAAATCAAGTAAAGTCCTTGTACCATATGTAAATTCAAATCATTCGATAACAATTCACTTGTAAATCATGTAAAAATCATGAAACTTATAAAACACAAATTAGGGTTAAGATTACTACTCACGGTACTCATATTGAAATACCCAACTCGCCACTCGAGCAATCCGTAAGACTTCCTTCGATCAATCTATCATCACATCATATCAATCTCAGATTAATTTCCTTGTTAAGGATAATTCAACAATAACTATTAAATCACCCAACCCTCAGGTTCAGATTTGACTCTTACAAGCAAATTACTTTTATCCATGGGTTTTCTCATATCTAGATCAGTTGAACTTCATATTCGAATCATCATCACCTTAACCTAATTTGTGATATATATAGCTATAGATATATGGTGAACGTAGTTAGTGCTTATGCGCCCCAAGTAGGCCTAGATGAGGAAGTCAAAAGGTTCTTTTGGGAGGATCTGGATGAGGTTGTGTGAGGCATACCTTAGATGGAAAAAATTTTCATTGGGGGTGACTTTAATGGGCATATCGGGGCTACTACTAGCGGGTTTGAAGGTGTTCATGAAGGCTTTGGTTTTGGGGAGAGGAATGGAAGTGGGACGTCTCTTTTGGATTTTACCAAAGCCTTTGAGTTAATGATTGCTAACTCGTGTTTCCCAAAGAGGGAAAACCACTTGATTACCTTCCGTAGGATGGTAGCTAAGACTCAGATAGATTACCTACTTCTCCGATACGATAGAAGCTTATGTAAGAATTGCAAGGTTATTCCGAGTGAGAATGTCTCCACTCAACATAGGATTTTAGTGATGGATATGGAGATCAAGAGAGAAAAGAAGAAGAAGGTTATGTATGCCCAACCCAGGATTAGATGGGGAGGCCTTACTCCTGCCCTTTCTACTGAGATGGAAGAAAAGTTGAGAAACTTAGAGGCATGGAGTAGTGAAGGTACTGTGAACAGTATGTGGAACATGACTGCAGGTTAAATAAGAAAGGTAGCTATCGAGGTACTAGGGGTTTCGGGAGGAATCTTTGGTGGACGTCAAGGCAATTGGTGGTGGAATGGTGAAGTCCAGGGTAAAGTAAAAGATAAGAAAGTCGCTTACACAGAGTGGTTCGAGTGTAGGGATGAAGATGAAAAGCAAAAGCTTAAGGTAATCTATAAGACGGCCAAGTCAGAAGCAAAGATGGCAGTGACAAATGCTAAGTCAGCAGCGTTTGAGCGCCTTTATGAAGAGTTAAGTGATAAAGGCGGGGACAAGAGATTATATAGGCTGGATAAAGTAAGAGAAAAGAAAGCTCGCAATTTGGACCAAGTAAAGTGCATCAAGGATGAGGAGGGTGAGGTGTTGGTGGATGACACTTCCATTAAATTAAAGTGGCAAGCTTACTTCCATAAACTCTTAAATGAAAAAGGAGATAGAGATACTGAGTTGGGTGAGTTGGCACACTCCAAAAACTATCGTGAATTTGGGTATTGCAGGTGGTTCAGAGTTGAGGAGGTAAGACGGGCTATTAGTAGGATGAAGAGGGGGAGGGCGATCGGGCCCGATAAGATTCTGGTAGACTTCTGGAAGAACATGGTCAAGCGTAGCATTGAATGGTTGACTAGACTTTTCAATACTATTATAAAGACTGCCAAGATGTCTGATGAATAGAGGAGGAGTACAATGGTTCCATTGTACAAGAATAAGGGAGATATTCAAAGCTGTAACAATTACAGGGGTATCAAGTTGTTAAGCCACATTATGAAGGTCTGGGAGAGAGTAGTGGAGATGAGGGTGTAAAGAGTAGTATCTATCTCAGAGCACCGGTTTGGATTTATATCGAGGCGGTCGACTACTGAAGCAATTCATCTTGTTCGGAGGTTAGTAGAGAAATATAAGGAAAGAAAGAAGGATCTTAATATGGTATTAATTGATCTCGAGAAGGCATACGACAATGTCCTAAGGAATATCTTATGGAGGTGTCTAGAGGTAAAAGTTATCCCAGTGGCATATATCAGGGCGATTAAGGACATGTACGATGGAGCCAAAACTCGGGTAAGAACGGTGGGAGGAGACTTAGAGTATTTTCTAGTTGAGATGGGACTCCACCAAGGATCTGTGTTGAGCCCTTGCTTGTTTGCCTTGGTGATGGATGAGTTGACTCGATCTATCCAGGAGGAGGCACCATGGTGTATGCTATTTGTAGATAAAATAGTACTGATTGATGAGACAGACTAAAGTTAATGATAGGTTGGAGGCCTGGAGACACGCCTCGGAGTCCAAAGGATTCAAATTGAGGAGGACCAAAACTGAATACTTGGAGTGCAAATTCAGTGTTGATAGGGATGAGGCAAACTCTGATGTGAGGCTTGCCACTCAACCTATCCCCAAGAGAGAAAACTTTAAGTATTTGGGGTCCATCATCTAGAGTAGCTGCGATATCGACGATGATGTCTCATATCGTATTGGGGCAGCAAGGACTAAATGGAGGCTTGCATCTGGAGTATTGTGTGATAAGAAGATACCATCTAAACTCAAAGGTAAGTTTTATAGAATGGTGGTTAGATTATTATTGTTGTATGGAGTGGAGTGTTAGTCAATTAAGAAGGCACATATTCAGAAGATGCATGTCGCAGAGATGAGGATGATGAGATGGATGTTTGGTCACACCAGGAGTGACAAGGTTAGGAACAAGACCATTCGAGAGAAGCTAGAGGTGGCCTCGGTGGCCGATAAGATGAGGGAAGCAGACTGCGATGGTTTAGACATGTATAGAGAAAGTGTATCGATGCTCCTGTTAGGAGGTGCAAGAGGTTGGTTTTAGGAGATACTTGGAGGGTAGAGGTAGACCGAAGAAGTATTGGGGAAAGTGATTAGACATGATATGACGGAACTTGATCTCACTGAGGACAGGACATTAGATTGAAAAAAGTGGAGGTCGCCAATTAGAGTAGCAGGCTAATGGTAGGGTTAGTTTTTTTTATCTTGTGTTCGCATTACCTGTCGTATTATGTGTTAGTTTTATCTTATTTACATACTGTCATTATTAGTCTTTCTATTCCCCTTCCTTCCTTTTGTCATATCTAGTTCTTTCTTGCTTACGGGTTTTGAGATGAGGGTTCATAGGAAACAGCATCTCTACTTCTATGGTAGTGGTAAGGTTTGCGTATATTCTACCCCCCTCCCCTCCCCCCCTCCCCCCCGCCTCTAGACCCCACTTG